>NDXB01021255.1:41670-84342 GCA_002631895.1 Agapornis roseicollis
CCCCAAAAAAAAAAAAAAAAGGAAACCCAAACTCCCTACATTTCCCTGCTTTGAAAGTTACCATTCAGCAGACAGCGGTGACTTGGCAGGGATGCTGTAGAGCAATAAGCAGTTATGAGTTGAACACAAGATAGGGGGTTTTTGAGATAGGGAGTATGCTTGAAATGAGCATTTAACAACAGAGAAATGTTAGCTGGGCCAAGTGTTTGGTGTCTGTTCTGGCTGTAAATTTCTGTGATGCCTCTCAAATGCAATCTCAGCTCTAAGGAAGACTAAAATGTAATTCACTCCTAAAAGGAATAGAAATATTAATTGTATATTGGATTCTGTAATAACTGTAAGCAGAATGCACTGCAGGTTTATTGAAGGCTTAGCAATAACTCTGCTGTTTCAATTACTGCTTCTGAGAATTGCACCTCATCCTAGTGACGTAACTATTACAGTTGCTCTTGATAACAATGCAAATATGTACAGATATACAGACTTTGGAAAAGTTACTCTGATCTGGGTTTATTGCCGGGTGTGAACTAAGACTGGCAAACATTGGGCAACCTAGCAGGATTAATTTTTAATATACATTTCCATAAAATGGTTAAACCCTGTCAAAATGAAAAGCTATTTGCTATGCTAAGTAGGTTAATTTAATAAGTTTTTAATCTTGCCACCTTTCTATTATTCAGCTGTGGTACTGCATTTCCCACTACTAAATCCCTGGGATTATCTATGAAATAATAGGATGGCTGGCTTGCATTTAAATTAATTAAAGCAATAAAAATTGCAATAAAATATTAAATATTGCTTTGTAGATATTAAAAAATCAGCTGTGATTTTACCACTTATACCCTCACGTAACACACAAAACCAGATTGGCACACATTTAAATATGCTCAGGCATAGCTCTCTGCACTCCACAGGTGAAAGTGAATTTTGCGTGGCTGAGGGAAAGTTGTTCACCACCATGCAGTGATTTTTGCTTGAAGGAGTCATTTAGGAATGGGCTTTCCAACAATGTCACAGAACTGGCGTTAGGGGTCATGTTGAGGAGAGCAGAGACTGCTGTGCCTCTTGGGGTAGCTGATGGGTGCTTCCGTGACCGATCATCCCTTCCTCTTGCCTGTACACATACTGGTTCTCTATAAGCTCAAACACTATTTTTCTTTGAGTTAGGCCCCTGCCGCAGCAGTTATACTAAAAGCTTATTTTGAGTAATTTGTGCCAGATGGCTTGCCTTATTGCAAGCACTATGTCTGGCTGTCAGCAGGGGTGCTCCTTGGGAAAGAAAGCAAAAGCTGCTCTAGCAGTTCAGGTGACCCTGCTGAGCACTGGCTGTGTGAAGTGCCAGGTGACTATCACATCTGGGGGAATGCTGTGCTGTGGGGCTTTCCCTCCTGAAGTGAATGTAAGGATGATCCATATTGGTTTGCTTACTGAGTGCATGGCAGAAGATTATATGAGTAAATCCTGCTCTGAGCAAGATTTCATAGCAGACTTTCTCAGCAGGGAGAGATCCTAATGTCTTGACTTCTAATCTTCTAATCAAGATCCTAATCTTGATTTCTTTCCTCAGGAATCAGGGTAATGTCTCTCCTTTGAGGCTTCAGCAGATGATAAAACCAATCCAAGCAGAATCATAGAATCAATTAGGTTGGTAAAAGATGATTAAGATCGTCAAGTCCAACCATTACTCCAGGACTGCCAAGATAGTCACTCAGCCTCTCTATGTGACTTGTACCTACACCTGTTCAGGACAAGCCCTCCAGCAGCCAGCAAGTGTGGTTTGGAGCTACCCCAAATGCCTGGCTGTGGAAACTCAGTTTTCCCTGATTTAAGGGAGCCTTTTAAACCATTTTATTTGGAGTCAGTGTGCCCTGCTTATCACATATTAAAACCATCAAAGGTATATCTTGTGTCCTACACATGCAAAATACAAGTGTAAGTGCCATGGTAACAGGCTGAAGCAATACAGTCTGCAGTGCTGCACCTAGGTGATCACTCTGTTTAGTTGACAAAGCATGGGGTTGTGTCGCTCTAAATATTTGTCAGGAAGTTTGCTCAGGAATAGTGAATATTATGACACAGGATAGCTAAAAATAGAGCTCTCACTAGTAATTTGTCGGTCTTTGGTTTCACAGTATGAGATGTGTTTTTTCCAGAAGAGCTTTACACTGCACTCAACTCAATCACAGCATCTTTGCAAATCAGGCCTTTTGTGCTTCCCAAAATCAAGTTCTTCAAGAGAAGACGAAGTGATTGATAACACAGTTCTTGAAGTCATAGTAGCAAGGGTACTATTATGGGGGTTGTTATGCCCCATGCCTCATCTTACAGTTCACTGAAGGGAGACTAAAAAGGATGTCTCACCTTTATGTAGGACTCAGGAATTAGGTTTATGGGCTTTTCAAGTTGTGCCAAAGAGAGACAGCAGACTCATCAAGGGGAACAAGAGCGCTGCTGTGAACCACAAATGACTTAATCCTGACCTTGCTGAAATGAATGGCACAATTTGGTATTGTCCATAATGAGGGTGAGAGCAGGTTGTAAGGCTCTTGAATACCCTACCCTAATTAACTAGCTGCTGCCCTAATGTTCCTCAGGAGCTGGGGGTGATGCTCTGTTGTGAGCTGTGGGAGCCCACTTGGTCCTGAGGCTTTGAAAATCCTGTTTGAGACCTCCTGAGAGGTGAGTTAAAAACATGACTTTTTAAAAAGCTCACACCTTTTTTGCTTTAGGGGCTCTGAGAGCCTTGTGGTGAGGAGGCTGGTTTTGCTTTGTGCTGGATGCTCTGCTGAGGCAGAGGATAGGCTCAGCATTGTTTTGCTATGGGCTGGCATGGGCCTATCTGTCCTGTCCGTATGTTTGCCAGGAATATGTTTTCCCCCTGGGCCTAGGGACAAGGGCCCTGTTTTCACATGGAAGAGTCAGGCTTTGAACTGGAAATGGGTGTAGCATCCCTTAAATTTTTCTACTGGGGGTGGACACTTCAGATCCTCAGAGCCCATGGGTGGTGGGTGAATTTGAACAGTTAAGGCTTGAGGGCATCTGCTTGGACAGGTATGGAATGCAGATCTGGGAGATGCAGGAGTGTGCAGCAGTAGGTCCCATGGGCTGAATGTGTTGTATAGCTGCCCCATCTCCACAGGTGTGTCCTGCCTGGCCATGTGTGTTACATGGGCTGCTCTGCACATGCAGCTCACCTGTGTGGGGCTGGAGATCATCCCTCCCATCTGCAGGATGCTCTTCTGGCATAGCTGGGGGAACAGGGTCAGCAGTAGTCTGGGACATGGGGTGGACATGACTGGACAAGATGGTATACTGTTTGTTTTGTGGGACATTTTTCAACCTTAGCACTGGTTCTGGGAGCTCCTTTGCACCTGAAGCTTTTTTTGTTCTTTGAGGTAGTACGAACTTGCAGGAAAACTTGAGCCTATGCTTCAAATGAACAAGACTTTCTGAAACACTGACTCTGTGAGAGTGGCCTGGAGGGCATGGACTTCTGGTTCATACCTGACTAAGATGATCTACCCAACCATGTAGGATAACCTTGCTGGAAGCATGCAAGGGTGGGGAGTTAATTTGTCTCTTTTACATGAGGGATGGATAGATGTTTTATTACTGTCTTTCCAGGGTGTGGAGACTGTACTAAAAGGTACTATCCTAAAACAGAATGCTGTATTCCTCTCTGCATGTCACTGTGGTATTTCAGTAAATATGAAATGCCAGGTACCCTTTCAAAATAATGCTTTTTTTAATTATTTATACCTTAAGGATCAAAGAAGGTTTTGTTTTGCCTAGTTACAGCAACAGCTGGATGACTCAGAAGATCAATTGCCAGTGCTATCATAGGAAACTTGATATTTCTAACAGGAAGTTTATAATTAAACTGAATCACCATCATGTCATTTGTGTTACCCAGACCCATGTGTCCGAAAGATATTATTAGCCTTGTCTCACATTACAGGGCTGTAGCTGCCTCTACAGATCTGCAGGTTGCTAATGCTTGGTTTTGTTATTAGCACTTCTTGTGGTGCTGGTGCCTTGGAATAGGATTTGAGGTGCGGAAGCAGTGAGTCAGCACTGAAGCGTGATGATATGTGTCATGAGCTGGGGTTTCAGCTGGGGTACAGCCTCTCTGCAAGACACTTTGGGTTCAGATTCCTGAAAGGTTGGAAAGTTGCTCATTCTTGGAAACCTGGTTATGGCTAAGTCTTCACTTTTCAAGAGGCTTCCTGTACTGTCTGTAAGAAGAGTGAATTCCCACAAGGCAACCACATTTCCTTGGCATCGATCTTTGTTAGGACAAGTGTACGATAAATAACTGCCCTTAAAACTCACTAATTTCCCAGAACAGTTGTTCATTATCACGGAAAGCCACTGCTCTCAGTCTTCATTGACATGGTACAGAAAATGTGTATTTTCAAGTATCAGACTGTCAAAGGAGTATTTGGTCAGTCAGGAAAAGAGCAGCTGACATGGAGCAGGCATGTGGTAACCTGACAAGCATGTGCCACATGTGAGTTGTCCTGGGATTAGTTTCATCTAAGTTTTCATGACTACGGAAGATAAATTTGTGTCGGGGCTGGTAACTGCTGGATCCCATTAGGGTTGATGAAGGGGCTGCTAGTCTGACCAGTGTCACATATCAGCTTCCAGAAGGACAGAAGGTGCCTGACAAGGGCTCATTTCTTTCTGTGGATGGCACAGATACTCCTGGTGATTAACTCCTCTTTTGGCATTTATAACTTTACAGAGATGGAATCACATCATCTCCCTGACATATCTGAAGCCTGTGGCCTTTGTAAATGGGATTCTCAGTGCTGCCTTGCTGCAGGTCCCTTACATCATGCTGGAGTCCAACCTGTCCTCCTCTGCTTCCCTCTTGTGCCTCACAACTTTTTCCAGACCTTTCCTGAGAGGCCCTTCTGTTTGCTGCTTAATGCCTAAGATGATGCGATTGCCAAAGAGTGGTGAACCAGGAGGGTGTCTTACACTGATACACTTGACTGTAAGCAGCAGACAGGAATGGTACAACCCTGTATACCCAAACCCAGCCCTGACCATCTGTAAGAGCTGCTCTCCATGGGTTCGCAGGCTGTCCGTGTGTTCTGAAAGGTTGACTTTTGAAGTGGGCTGGGAGCTGCTGCAGCCTGGTTTCAGTGAAGGTAATAGAGAGGCATAGGGAGGGCACTTTGTGACAGCCATTTGGATAGGAATGAGAGCATCATAATACCTACTGAAACTCAGTCGTACACAGGCTCCTTGCATCACTTCACCTGTCAAGTTCATGAGTGCCTGTCTCCTGAGTCTGCCTTTCTTGTTGCTCATGTCATCTTTATGCTTTTTGTTTTCTGTATTTATTTCCTCTTTATGTGACCTGTTTTCCTTCTGTCTCTCCTGTGCTCCCTCCTACCTTACCCTGATGTTCTGCCTGACTTGGTGTCAAGGCAGCTGAAATGAAGAGTGTGGTGTTCATGGAGATTCTTTTTCTTCTTCATTTGGTGATTGTGTCTGCAAAATGTGGCTGAAAGAGAAGGGAGGGGTGTTGGAGCATCTCTGTGCAGGTGGATGCAGGCAGCCCTGAGCTTGCACAGAGCAGATCCTCAAGCTGTGTCTGCATACTTGCAGGCTGGCACCTGAGCTGTGCAGCAGCCCTGTGGGCACAGAGACCACCTATAGGAACTATAGCTCTCTGAACAAAACTTGTCTTGCATATGAGAGGCCAACCAAAATTTAGGTCATGCTTAATCTGTATCAAAGATTAACTTCTTGAATGGGTCTTTGAAGGTGTGTCATGGATCTATGAAGGGACATAAACAGTTTGTTTAAATGTTAGCTGACGTATTTGCTAATGTATGTGAACATTTGTGTTTTGTTATTATTAACCCTTTACATGAAGACTCTGAATATAACCTTTATATAAATGTTCCTATAGTGTATGGCCTCCTGCTTACAGAAAAATGTGCTTTCCTGCAGTAACATCATACTGTCCATAATTCTCTTTTTATTTTTTTTAAGTTTTTTTTTTTTTAATTCTTCACTTATTTCTATGCCATCTCAGAGAATTCCCTCTCTTCCTTGGCTGCTAACGTATTTGACAGATCCTTGGAGGAGAGGATCTCTGAGACTTCTTGCATTCCACCTATAGTACCAGTGACAAGGACAACAACTGCCCCTCTGATGACATTTACTGCTCAGAGATGCACCCTTTTCTAGAATTTGGCTTCTTTTCTGCTGCACTTCACTCCAGAGTTAGACAGCAGTTTGCTAGCTATATTGAGGGTCTAAAATGCAAGATACAGCAAATTTATTACCTGGCTGTTCTTTGGAACAATTTTTGCAGGGTAAATAGATGTAGGAGATGGTTAGATCTGTGAAGAAATAGAATTGTGATGCACCTTAGGGAGAGAGGTAGAAAACCAATCAAACACATCTCTTCTGTCTTGCAAAATTAACATGCTTTCTTTGTAGATTAAAGGACCAAGCTGGCCTAGCTGTTCCCTGCTATAGCTGCTTGGCAGCACCAGAGTGCCCTGGTATAAGGGGAAACCCCTCCTGCTTAGTTCAGTCTGCTGAAAAAGCTGTATGCAATCAGCAAAAGGCACTAGAAATGTCTCCCCACCACCCATGTTTTATCGACATACTACAGAGCAGCCAGAGGCTAACCTTCTGTGGAGCTGAGCCTAAAATCCAAGGGTATCCATCTGTCATACTAACCAGATTTCTCTAGGCTTGCAGGGCTGGCTGCAGCAGTAGTGAGCAGCTGGTACCTGGCTCTGCTGGTCCCCACACAAGGTGTCCCCATCTTGCTTCCCCTGACAGCTTTCACCATGGGTTGCAAGTGATGTGTTCCCCAGGGGTTTTGTCCTCTGCCTATCAAACTTATTCCCCCTTAGGTTCAATAGCCAGGTGTTTGCTGGCCAGGGAAGAGCCTCTGAATGTGCACCCATGCTTTAGTGTGAGGGTGGCTGGCTTGCAGCTTGAGTGATTTGAATGTGTGTGGTGAGAGTTAGGGGATGCTGATGCTGGAGCTGCCTGCTCTTTGGCTTTATAAGACATGCAATGTGTATTTTGTGGCTTGGCTATCTAGAAGCAGGAGTGTCTTAAGGCGAGTGAAGCCAGCTGCTCCTAAGAGTCTGGTAGGGGTCACCCATTCCCACCTGGGAAATGGGTGACCAGGGCAGGGAAGCAATGGAGTTAGCCCAGTCCTGAAGCACCCTGGGGTTAATTTAAGCAACCAAATTCAGATGCCAGATTAAGTCCCTGAAGCAGCTGAAGGGAGGGAGGAAGAGACTCCCCTTACCTTTGGCTGGGAAAGGTGGGAATATTCAAGATATGCATCCTCTCATGCAGCGCCTGTCTGAAGTATGTTCAGTCAGTGCTTCATCATACCATTAGTGGGGTAAAATCATGTAAAATCATGCTCAGGAAGGACATGCAACATACTTTACATTACAGCATCTCTTTCCAGCTCTCTTGTAGCTGTCTCACCTCTCATCCTGCCTCCTCCTCACCCCAGCAGGTGACTCCCTCGCAAAGCCCATCTGATACTGCAGTGGGAGAGGAAACAAAAGCTGAATTATAGGACTGTGCCAATTCTGTTGTTGAGCAGAAATAGTTGGAATTAGGTGGAGTAATTGATAAAGTCAGACAAAATTGAAGAAATAAAACCACTGCATTGTTTGGGAATGCTTTACTAATGAGATTCATTATGAAATTAATTAAAAGAGGTGAAAGGTAAGTCAGCCTGAAAGACAAATATCTCATGATCTTCCTCAATATTTTACTGAGTTTGCCTTTGAGACATGCATGGAAGAGAGCTACAATGAGTAAAATATGCAGAATATAAACAGATACAGGTCATGTTTTATTCAGTTTAAGGAGAGGCATGATTTAAATTACATGGGCTTGGATTCTGAATCAGAACCTGGGAGCTGCAGGTTCAACAATGGTTTAATTTAATGCTATATCATCATTTAATGATATTTAAGTACTTGCAGTCCACAGGCAGTGGTTTTTAATTGTCTTGCAGGACTAATTTAATTTAGATTAACCAAGTCATTTTCATCAAGATAAGGTCAAATCCCAAGGTGGGGAAACCCTAATATTTTGGTCATTATGGAAAGATGTAGACAAAATAATCTGTTTTGCAATGTGTAAGGCTTAGCAGTTGTATAAGCGTGAGTGGTCTGATAAAGACGCAATGGTAAGAAATGTTTTTTGTTTAAGTACATAGATATGACAATTATGTTGAGGTATGGTTTCTAGAAATGCATTTTCAAAATTTAGCAGTTACCTCTTAATGATTGCTTTTCATTCCAGTAGGAAGAATGTTAGGCACTTTCCCTTTGGATGCCCACTTGATTCCATATGGAATGCTTCAGGGCTTGTAAAATTCATTGAGGCTTTGTGATGATCCAGGGCGTTTTGCAGATTGCACTTGATCACGGATCACAGTTGAATGGTTCTTGTCCACACATTGCTTGTAGTGTTATATTCATCTCTTCACATGGAGGAGGCATGCCAGAGGAAGCGATTGCCTTGCAGCTGAAACTGGTGGTCAAGCTCTTGCTAGCCTATTCAGACACAAGTTTCCATCTGTGCAGCTAGAATGTCTCTCAATTCTTAGCATGGGTATATTCACTTATGACTTTGATAGAGAAGCATCCACTACCCATCTAGAGCAATGCTTTGACTCATGCCTTGGAGTCTGAACACTGTATGCCAGTCTTTCTCCTCCTGTATTCCTCCTAGCAGGCAAGGGTAGTATTAATCTTTCAGTCCTCTTGTTTCTGAGGCTGTGCTGCTCTTGCTAGCAAAATTTCCACCTGTGTTTTTGATGTCTTCTATTACTCCTTTTCACAGTTGCCCTTAAACCCCTGTTGCCTGTGTGTACTAGTGAGCAGACATGCTTCTTCTGGAGTTCTGTGTGATGCTTAGGATTTGTCTGCACATGGGGGATTTACTTTTGTACTAACAGCTCTATATGAAGTGGGAGGTCACATCTGCATCCCAAACAGCCAGCTGTTGTTTCATAGCTTTAGTTTTGCATGCTCTAGGCTGCTTTCAATGCCACCAGTGCTGAGTGTGCGCTGCACAGTTCTCTGAGTCCACTGGGATGTGTGCATCAGAGGGCTGTGACCCCCAAGCCTGGTGGCTGGGTATCTGGAGAGCAAATTTCTGAAGATGTCCTGACCTTTTCCCTGTTCTTTCCATGGCGGATGACGACTCAATTTGAAGTCCTACCAGATCTGGGGAGACCAGGTGCCTCTCCTTGTTGCAGCTCAGCTCAGGGACATACCAGGTGGTTGGGCATTTATTTACCTGTGAGCTGTCTAACTCCAATGCTGTGGTTTCTGCAGCAGCAGGAGGTATGAGCAAAACTTCCTCTTCTTCAGACCCATCAAGCTCCATCCGCTGAGAGAGAGAGCACCTTCCACACAATTTCTCTGGGACTTTTTTGCTGCTCACACACTGTGCATCAATCCATCCTCATTTCCCCATCATTCTGGGACCTCACATGCTGGACAGGTCTTTGACCAGCAGGGAGTGGTGGATGCAGCCACAGAGCAGGCTGTGTGCTCCTGCTGCTGATGAGGGGTGTTGGGTCCCTACCAGCCACAGCTTTTCATGCAGACAAGGGCTCTGACATGGCTGGATAGAGGGTGCATAATTCTTGTCTTCCTAGCTTTGTAAGCTTTCTTTTCATTCAAAAGAAACTCAGATCCTGGTTATGTATGCTGGAATTCAGACAGGTGCACTCACACTTGTCAGTGCTAGCTGCAGGGAAGACGCTGTATCCTTATCCAATAAAAAGAAGGGGAAAAAGATGAATAAAGAGTGAAAAGAACACATACACAACTCCAGCAGTTCAGATTAAAACCCAGACAAAGGACTTCTGCTCTTTGTCTGAATGACTTGAATGACTGAGGGAGGCAGGTGAATAAGTTTCTCTGCTGCCATTCTGAAATGTCACTTCTTGCTGTTCAAATACCACACTGCAGTGAGGCTGGTAAATCATACACCATTTCCTAATTAAGAAATGACGAGCGTAATTGGGTCTGCCACTGCTGTGGCAAACCTTGCACAGACAGGCGCACTCCCAGGGTTTCACATCGCTGGGGTGGAACCTGCCACATCTTCCTCCTGCTTTCCTTTTATAGGAGCTAGACTCATCAAGGAAAGAGGTTAAGCACACGGCCAATTCTCATTACTGTCAAGGGGATGCCAAATGACTCAGTGTAAAGAAAAAGTCCAGGAAAGCATATTTCCTGCATTAAACTATAATTCTGAATAGAAGTCCAGGCATAAGCTGTTGTGGAGTGCTGAACAATCTGGTGGTCTTTCTGGTTCTTGGCCTCTTTGGATACATTGCACCTGTATCATTTGCTTTAGTATAGCCTTGCGTTTCATAGCACCAGTTATAAAATGCCTTTCTGGATGTATATTCCCTGAAAAAAATCAGAAGTCTGCTTTCTGCTTTGGTGCAGTTCTCCTCAGCAGGGAAGAAATGGTCTTGTGTAGACAGCATATGCAGAAGAGTGCTTACAAATTTCATGGGCAGAGGTTTGGCATTTTTGGTTTAGGCCCATGGTAGGCATTTCAAATAAAACAACTAACTGTTTTGCAAGCTCTGATTGTATTTTTTGGTTTTCACTTATTAATGAGTATTGCTTTAGTTATGTTGCTGTGAATAGCAAGCCACCTGGGGGAGAATTAAGGTTGATAGGAACTGACAGGTATTTGAGATTTTCTGGGGGTGGTGTCCAACAAGGTAAAAGGGTTTGTGGACCAAGTATAGGACAAGTAGCTGGGGCCACCTGTGGAGACTGCCTGCTGATCATCTTCTGGGATGGCAGCTCAGAGCTTCGTATGCTGCCATTATGGCACTTGGACAAGCTGAGCCTCCCCTCCAGTGCTGTTGGCTCCTTTCTGCTCATGCTCCTTTTTCAGGTTGCTTAATTTCTTCCCAGTGAATAAGTGAGTGTTCCAGCAAGGTCAGGTTTGCTCGGTCACTGCTGGTGTTGAGAAACTGGCCAGTGACTCTTCTTACCAACCTGCAGCCCAATAGGTAAAAGAAGCATCTCTTCCATGTTCTTGGATGCCTCTTCCCAAGTATGCCTCAGTCCCAGTCAGTGGGGCAAAGCTCATCCTCATGTAATCCTGGTTGCATTTCAGAGCGTGATGAGAGCTGCTCAGTCTTTGGATATCCTAATGGAGCAGGTGACTCAAAGTAGGCATGGGTTTGTTTTCCTCCAGGTCTGGGTGTCAGGGCCCTATTCCACACCTGGGTGCAGCCATATAGGCTGGGCCTCCAAAAGGACCTGCAGAAGTCAGAGACCATCCCTTGTTCTCAGACAGGGACTTCGCTTGAATTACCTTACCTTTACGTACGTTCACCAAACAAACCTTACCCCCACATCTTCACTATCCTTACTCTTAAAAAAGCCTTCCTCTTGTCTAGCATAAGTCATCTGGTTTAAATCTTTGGGTTTCGCTGCCAGAGAGGACAACTAGTCTTTTCTGCTTGTTGGCTACTTTTTACATCTCAAAAGGAACTGTCAAGTCTCTCCTCAGACTTCTCCCCCCTCCCCTACCTAACCACCAGTTAATCCCTTTCCTCTAAGGCCATATTTTCATGGTTACTAATCATGCCTGTTGGTCTCGTAGGCATCTCTGCAGTTGGTACAGATCTGAAATACAAGCCCAAGGCTACACTTGGTTTTTCTGATGACATCTTAGAGCTTTTGATTCCTGGGTGGCACCACCTCCAGCCCTCCCAGGTGCTGTAGGGTGTTTGCTCATTCTGCATGGTGTGGGTGCACACAATGTTTGTGGCGCACTGACTTGTGGTGATGCCCTGACCATTTTCTGTTAACACATTGCTTTACCATTTCTGTCTTATCCTGTATTTTCCCACTGTCCTTTTGAATTGCATCCAATTTGGTTTCAGCTTGAGGTTTGTTTTTTTTTTCTTACTTTGCTTTCTTTCCATCTAAAAATGTAAGCTATCTAGCCTGAAAATACATGGTTATACTTGATGTAAGGAAAAGATGACACTTTGCATGTCACTCTTACCTTTTAACGGATCTAGATAACTGCCTGTCTTTTCTGAGGCTGCATGAAATTGTTGTTAACCACGTGGAATATTCCATCAGAACAGTGCCAATTTCCTTCTGCAGCCTCTCAGAATAGCTGTGTTACAATAATGGGTAATTAAGTTGTCCTTCTATTGCCCTTTCAACCAAGGGTATCATAACCTAGCTTTAAACTGAAAATTCACAAGGAAAGCTTATGCCTGTGTCCTGGCCCAGCAGGATCCCAGGAGATGTGATACTGTGACTAGTGATACTGGGACCATTGCTGCTCCATGGGCTGCATGACATAAATACTGCTCTGGTGGGCATGATAAGTAAAGGGATGCTCAGTGTAGACGGATCAACCTTGGGCTGTGTATCGTATCAGAGGGAAAAGTGTTGGATCTAAGGACTCCTGGGTCTGTGCTCAAATTTCTCTGGTTATAAATACCTGTTTCACTAAGGAGATGAGCTCAGTGCCAGAGGTGTCTTCCCAGTGATGCAGTGGTTTAGAGCACATACCATACTTTCCTGCTTTTCTCCCTTGGTAGATGCTTTTCAGGTTTGGTTTGAATGATTTACATGTGTTGATGCGATGATTTGGGCTACCACAGCCCATAATGACCTCTTTGGCACATAAGCATGTGGGGGTAGACCAGCTGGGGCTGCACAGCCCATGCAGCAGTGTTCACCTTGCGCAGTGTTTGGGCTTCCCTTAGGGGCTGTGGTACTGTTGCTGGCAAGGTGGTGAGCAAGCTCCTCTAGAGACTTTGGAGATGAAACCAAACTGGGGCCTCATTGTTCTAGGGAGGACGCTACGGCAGGTAAGGATGTTGTTTGCCAGAGAGGACAGCAGCAGAAGCACATGAAGAGATGGACATAGAGCAGTGCAAGAAGCTGGGTATCCTTGGTGGCTTCTTCTTTGTCTCTAAGCATTTAGTGGAGGGAACCAAATCCCTGCCTCAGTTTCTCAAGCACTTGCATTTCCCAGGAGTCTGGAGAGACTCAACCATTATGAAGACTAAAACCAATACTGAAACAGCAACAGTTAGAGTGATGTGTCTGCTCAGCAGAATGTGGGATCTGTCAGAAGGCACAGAAACGGCAGTTTTAATTCTAAATGAATTTATAATGCAATTTGCACTTAATATGTCTGGCACAATATTTTTCTGTGGGAACTTCCAGGATGCTGGGCTGAACAAACTGAGTGCAGCTTTCACAAAGTTGTAGTAAGTTGCTCCAAACAATTGCATTTGTAATTCAGAAAATTCCTGACCTTTGCTCAGTGAATAAATTTGGACAGCAAGATGAATATACACACAAAGATGCTTTTTGCTTGACATTTAGGTAGCATTAATGAGTGTGAACAAAGAATAAAATTCTAATTCTCAATAATTGGAACAATAATGATTCACATTTAATTGTAAATTTACCAGTTAATCATTCATGTGAAGCTGCCTAAAGAAAGCTGCAGATCCAGACACCAAATTAGAAGCAGTAGGCTGGCTTTTTTGCCAGGTTGACACTGCCTGGAAATAACAGGAAAGGAGAATTTTTGTAGTCAGCCCATAATTTCAGGTTTCTGACCTCCCCACTGAGTCATTGAATTCCAGATAAGAAGATCAATAAAGTCTAGTTCCTCGTCTCTGAGTTCAAATGCAATTCTGATTGCGGTTGCTGGTGCTGGCTGCTATTTGGGGGTGGGCATGCTCGGGACTATGTGCCTGGTCAAATGGCAGATGTGAGGATCATGCATCATTTCAGAGATTGTTCAGCTGAGGTCAGGGACTCTCTGCAGATTGTTTTACTGGCTATCGACCTGCAGAGAAGTACTCTGTGTTTGCTGATTGTGTTCTTTCTTTTCCTGTTTTTGTATGGAAGGTGAAAAAGGTGCTGTATATTTTCATCTTTTATCTCTTATCCCAGAAAGTTAAGTTGTAACATAGGATATTAGAGAAATATGTTTTATCCAAATTGTCTGTCAAGGGAGGGTGCAATTCCAGCATGATATGGTGATTTTTTTGTTGTTGAATCTACCGACAATTTCAATGAGGAATGAGGTGTTTCTTGTGCTCCTGGACAAAGCCGGTGTGTTTAATTATAAGAAGGAAATGAACAGAAAATTGAGGAAGCAACCTCACCTGTTCATTGTACCGGGTAAAACAGTGAAGCAGATGGAGAGAAACAAGTGCTCAAATATTGTTCACGGAGCCCTTTAGTCAGTGAATAACTCCATTATCTGTAGACAATTGTGAGTAGATGATGTTTACTTGGGTTTGTGAGGCAAGTTGGAAACCAGGGGAGGATAAACTTTCTTGTGTGGATGTGCAGTTGGGACTTGTCTGCTAAAAGACAGGACTCCAAAGTGGCCAGCATTGAGGATGTTGTATTCTGAGGCCTCCCCTGGATGTTTTGGTGTAAATGGTTTGTATCATGAACTCATAGATGCAATCATAGAAGTCAGATCCTGATCTGCAGAGCCTATAGCTGCAGGAACTGCCAAAATTGATGTTTGCTTATTGTTAGAGGCAGGCAAACAAAATGCCATGTATGAAAGATTTCTCATAAGGGTAATATGAAGTTTTGTTGGCAGACTTGGAACCTTGTAATCATCTTGTGGATCAAGCCCCTTCAAGCTGATTTTATTTGGAAACCTCCCTCATTCCCGATCTGTACAGCCCTTTGGACATTTCCCTGGATGGATGCAGCAATTGTCTTTAGATTGCTCAGTCAATAGGCAGCCGAAACATAGCTGCTGTGCTGGGTGCTAACAAGCATAGAGGCTGATCTTGCAAGCTCTCCTAATTGAATTTTGCTTACAACACAACAACCAGTCATCTGGTAGGATTAGACCTATAAATTGGCCCTGCGTCTTTTTATGTAACTGTTCATGGACTGTCACACGGGTATGAAAGCGTGTGCTACAGAGTGATGCCCTTTGCAAATTACTTTGCAGTATGAGTGAAAGGCTTGCAGGTAAAGGAACGTTGGCTGAATAAATGAACTCCAGGGTTTTATATCCTTCATGAAAAAGTCTGGCTGTATTCAATAGGGATGAAAGCAATGGTGAAATGAATTGGCATTAGTTAAACTCTGCCATCAATTTTGTCCTTTGTATGTGGTTTCTAGATCATCCTAAAGAAGAATTGGATCTCAATTAAAATGCAAAAGACATAAAATTATCCAAGAGATCAAAGTTTTGACTTCCTTTCCCTTTCAAATACTTCAGTTTATTTCATGTAAGCTGTAGTGACTCTGCTAAGGCACAAAGCTGAACACCTGAAAGGCCTTCAGAATATGTTATCAGTTCAGTTTTAGGTTTCCTTAAGGGAGAGATTGCCTTCTCTTGTCTCAGATGGTGCCTGTTGTGCTCTTGGCACAAAATGGGTATTGGCTAGTTATAGAATGCAGACTGTGAGTTTCTGTCCATAGGGTGACCTGATTTCAATGAAGTTTTCAAGTTGCAGGTTCCAGGGTTTGACTTAATCGTTTTCACCCTCAAAATACCTTATGTAGAAAACTCAGCATGTGCCAGGTTCTGTCAGAACCACCTACATGAAATTTGTTAGGTTTTCCTAATGCAGGATGATCTAGCTAGGTTGAAACATCTGAGCATTTACTTAAAAGCTGATAATCTGGCATATTTAAAAACAAAGACTCCTGCTCCTCTAATTTTAGCACATGGAGCTACTGCCCAGGAGCTCGCAGTAGGTAATGTCATTTCCTTGCAGTCTCTAGGTCACAGTGCTGGGTTTTTGTAATTGGTACCAAGCTGGGCTTCTAGAAGCATGCAAATATTTGGTCTGAAAGTCCCCACAAAAGCTCTTTCTCGTAATGCAGTTGTTTTTCATTAAATATTCTTACTCAAAGTAGCACTGATGAAAAAGCAGATAGGGGAAAAGAGCTTCTTTGGTGTTGCTTGTGATTAAACACAGAGACACGGATGGCACAGCTCTTGCAAAGTGTCTGCTTTAATCCACTCTGGTTTTAAATCTGTTTTAGCATAAGCCAAATTAAACTGTGTTTAATGAGCAGCTTCTAACACAACTGGTTTGGTGTGCTGCATCCAAGACCCCTGTGGCCCTGAGACTTGCTCTAGGGGGGGCTAACATGCTTTCAGCTGTCATTTGGCTTCTTCTGCATCCCTGGTCTCCTCCTAGAATTTCCCAGCTGTTCCAGACCTGTCCATCTTGTTACATATATGACTGTCCAGCAGCCTCAAGTGTTAAAAGAATAGGGTCAAAGGAAAAAAAATGCAGACTGCAAAACCAAGCCAGAACTTTTATTTTTTAAGGTAATCCAGATCACTTGACTGCACCAAGGTTTAGGATCTGATTACATGAGCTTTTATGCTGGTGGATTGGAGTGAGCAGTAATCTTCAGAGGGGGTAAGGACAGGGTTCAGTGGAGGGTGATGCTCACTGGAGGTGGTTACAGTTGGACTGAGAAGCTGAGTGCAGCACTGGGGAACTGGTGAGATGCTATCTCTGGGTCAGCCATGATGGTGGTGGATCTATGACCTGCCTCCCTTTGAGATGTTCACCCACTGGTGCTGCTGCAGCAGTCCATGGCTGTGGGTGGATGTGCCCTCTCCCTTTTTATGTATTCTTTCTTTTGCTTTCTAAGCTTTCTTTCCTCACCCCAACAACTTTCCTATGTCTTTCCTTGAACAAAATGCCTTTTTGTTTATAGATGGCAATTCTGTTCTGGGGTTTGAAAGGAAGTGCAGGAGTACGCTGGGAGAGCATCACCCCTTGACTCAAGTGCTTTCCTGGTGAACGAAAGTCTTGAGCTTATTCTGCTGTGATTACCACAGTCTTTATTCTACTTAAGATATTCAGAGCATGTGCAAACCTGAGTGCCTTTCTTAATAAGACCCTCACATACCTACTGTGAGACTGCTTTCTGTTACTTTTGAGTGTCTCAGCAAGAATCCAGATGTTGCTTTGCCATTTTTTGGGGGTAAACTGCAGTCTTTTCCACTTTGAATAAATATAGACATGCCTTATGTGCATCTGCTTTGGAAAGTAGCTGTGATCTATGTGATGATTTCCTAGGAAGTATGGAAACTTGGGACAACCCAGGATGTTTTTGTCAATAATGTTAAATGGCAGAATGGCAGCAGGTCTGCTGGGGCATTCCTGAAAGGAAGAAGAACTGCTGGGTTATCTGAGCAAAGCAGCCATTTCATTACTGCTTTTTCTAGGAGTGAGATTTAAAACCAGGATTTGGGTAATAAATACAGACTTCATGCTAGTTATTAAGGCAAACACAGAGTAGCAGAGATAAGCCTGCTGCATTTATTCATGGATAAGAAGCTAATATAGAGGAACACAGAAATTCTTTGTCAGAGGAAATCTGCTCCTCCTGAGAGTTCTGTTTAATTGCATTTGCCTTGAGGGAGCTGGATCTCATTTATGAGGTGCTACATAAACATGGGAGGAAGAATTTGTGACCTCATGTCCATGACCAAAGGTTCAGATTCAAGTGAATCCTACACAACAAGTTGCTGCTCCTTATCCACTCATGCCTGTCCATGTATTTGCTTAGAGCCATGGCAAACATGGACTAACTCAGCACAACTCAGGTCATGTATGCAATCTAATTGCCCCACATGTCCCAGAGGCTTAGAGTGCACACGCACACCATTGCTAGGGCCTGGAGGAGGCTTGTTAAGCCCAGCAGTTGGATCATGACCCTAATGCCTGCTAGAAGATCAGATATGGCAGGTTGGTGCAGTGAGAGAAGGGTGCAAGGCAAGAGGGATGTTATTTAGTGAACACTAGCTGCCAGATCCCTGCCAGGCCAATGCCTCTGCCTGGGAAACTTTGGAGGAGAGGGTAAGGTAGGATCTTTAAACTTTCACTGGGAACTGTTCATGTCTGAGAGGCAGTATGGGGGAAGCAGAACACACAAGGAAGAGCTTAGAAAAGGAAATTAGATAGTTTGTGCTTTTGGCATACCATGTTGGAAGAAAGGATCCATCAGGTAGATGCTGGATGGAGAATGAAGCTGTCACAGTAAGGTGTTCAGAAAATTTCTGGAGAGAATGAGGGCAAGATCGTATTGCTGAAGTCAGCAATCATAGTCACCATACCATGGTGAAATTGTTTGAGTTCCCTTAGGAGTTGCTTCAGGTGGTGTCTGTGAGCATCTTAGCGTGGGTGGTGGTAAATTTCACAGTGGGTGAAGGAAAAGCAGTGTAAGTAGCAAGGAAGGCAGGCACTGATAGACTACCTGGGAAGGCTGTTAACAATCATCACCAGTGTTTTAAAGAGCAAGCTACATGAATGCGTGCCAGGGACGGGCTAGCATCCTTTATTTCTCCGTCTTAGTGACATCACTTAGATGACTTTTTAGAAGATCTTTTCAGTGACTGATGCAGCCACTAACAGAGTAAGCTATAATGAATATCTTCTGTCCTCCTGCAATCAGGAAACTAAATCATTAGTCATGAGAGATCCAGGAAGACAAAAAAATAAGGCAACCCTTTTTGTTGCCCTGAGCTCATATCTTCTTCTTAGGATTGTGACGGTCTCTACCCACAGGGTATTGTGAGGTTAAGGAGGAAGCCTTGAGCTGAGGTTTAGGCAATCTTTTGACTACTGATGCAGTAAAATGAGTGTCTGTCTTAGTAAAGCTTTCTCTGAGCCATTGTTTCAGGAAGGTGGGGTAGAGAGGTGAAAGAATACAGTGTCTTTAGGCTCTCTTCTTTTCCTTGAATTTGTAGACCAGAGCCATGGGAAGGGATTTCGGGGAGGGGGGGGGAATCTTACATGTACACCTCTAAGTGGGCTGTGACTATGGAAAATAAATCCAGATTGTCCTTGGGAGCTACTTAGTCCAGCACTTCTTCCTCTCAGGTCCTGGCTCCTCCTTCATCTTTGATTCCTAGGCCAAGTGGTGGGTCTGATATTTGAGGGTTGTAACCTCTGTGAAGTAGGAAGGACTTGAGTTCAAGTATGGCTATTAGTGTGTTGTTTTCTCTTTGTGGTGGGGCCTTGGAGTTCTGTCATAAACTAGACCATCATTGTGCTAGATCCTGTGTAACAAAAACAATAAAAAGAAGGCCTTGTAACAAGTTATCTATGTAAAGATAGGTGTGCTTTGGAGAGACACAGAGGCCACGAGATACACCCTTGTCAATCTTCTATATTTCATGTAGATGCTGAAGTAAACAGTGCTTCACTGTGTGGTAGGATAGAAGCAGCAAGCTGTCAATCTTTATTTGATTTAATATGTCTTTCAAGCAGTTTAACACTAGTGCATATGTAGATCTTCCTGAAGTGGGATGTTAAACTGATATTCTTAAGGTCAATAGTCTTAATGTAATAGGATAGAGGAGTATAAATGAAAAATGCTCACTTGAAATGGTCTTTATTTGCTTGTGATGTCATATGTCCTAATCAATCAGGTTTGTTCAGCTTCATCTCACCAAAAAACCATAATAAAAGGCAGTGGGGAAGAGAAGTGTTTCTGTTGGAGACTGGAAAAGGTTGTGTGGGAAAGTAAATCTGTGAAATTCTTTCCTGGATTGAAACTATCTCCAGGGTCAAAATCCCCTCAGGTGTAGTGTTTTACTTCATTAGAGGTGTGATTCCATTTCTGGCCACAACCCTTCCTAGGGAACCTCTAGTAAAGTGAAGATCAGTAAATTATGACGCCTGTAACAGCATCAGTGAGATGGTTTAGTCAAAGGATACAGACACAGATCTGCTAGCTTTTGAAAGCAGCTGCCTCAGTTTCAGCAAATATACTGTACTGGTTTTAGTGGGGATGGAGTTATCTTCTTCACAGTAGCTAGTATGTGGCTGTATTTTCAATTAGTGCTGGAAACTGTTGATAACGCAGGGATGATTCAGCTATTGCTGAGGAGGGCTTACACAGAGTCAGAGCATTTTCTACTCCCCACACCACCCCACCAGTGAGTGGGCTGGGGGTGCACAAGGGATTGGAAAGGATCACAGAGGAGCAGTTGACCCAAGGGATATCCCATACCATATGACATCATGTTCAGCATATAGAGCTGTGGGAAGAAGGATGAAGCAGGGAGAATGTTTGGAGTGATGGTGTTTTGCCTTTCTTCCAAGTTACTGTTACACATGATGAAGCCCTGGAGATGACTGAACACCTGTGTGCCAGTGAGAAGTGGTGGATAAATTCCTTGATTTACTTTGCTTGTGCATGTGGCTTTATCTCAGCCCATCAGTTTTCTCACTTTTACCCTTTAGATTCTCTCCCCTATCCCACTGTGGGGTAGGGGAGTAAGTGAGCTGCTTTGTGGGGCTTAGTTGCCGACTGTGGTTAAACCACAACATATATAAAATACTGGTGGGATTCAGATAGAAACAACTGGGAAGACATGTAGAAATAACATCCAGGATGGCTGGGATAGATGCTTATAAAATGCCTCCTCCAAACATGGAGACAGCAGTGATGAGAGGAAGTCTTTCATCTGCTGCCACCACCATCTGCTGCTTTGTCTACTTCAGAGTCCCACCTAGACATGTCCCCACAGACCTGTCAAAGCCAATAATAACATCTTGGGCTCCTCCACACTCTTCCTGTTTTACAGCCATTTTAGTCTCCCTCTGCTATGTCATTTAATAAACTTTTTAATCAATTCTGTCTGGAGGCTAAAGATGATTTCGGAGTGAAAGATGACTCTCTAGGGCAGCATGGTCAGAGGATCAGAGGGACCGATCACAGAATACTGCTTCAGTTGCATTCTCCTGTCCTCTGAGATGGAGGGACATGAGCCAAAAGGCTTTCTTTGAATTCTCCTGAACTTTGAAGGTGTGAAGATTTTGATGTAATTCAGTACCTAGAAGTGAAAAGTTTGCATAATTAATACCATGTTTTCTGTTGCCTTCATCTCGTCATCTTGTTATCACCAACTGATGCTGAAGATCAGATGCAAACAAGATGAAACCCTAGCTGTACTTCAGGATTTATTTTTATAGGTAGATCAATTTTAAGGAAGCTGGTGCATTGCATTGACCCGTTGCTGGTTATCACTTGTCTTTCCTGCATTTCAATGTGTTGCTGCTTAGGGATAAGGCTGTTTAATTGATCTCCAGTTGCTCTTCAGTGTTTCTGCAACATTCTGCAATGTCTATGGCAAATATTTCTCACCACTAAAGAAGTGGCAGCTGCAGCAGGTTGGATTGCTGGGGTGGCGTGAACAGCGTCAAAGGTGGAGAGGAGGCATGCTTGGCACCTGTGGTTTCTTACAAGTCTTTTTTAGACAGAAAGCCGATTTCTCTCCTTTTTTAGTGCTGCTTTTCAAGTTGAAATGGAGACTGGAAATGGAGAAATAAATGACTACATTGGAGAAATCCTCTCACCCATTTGTGATTTGACCTTGTGCCAGTGCTGCTAAGCCATCAACCAGTGGATTGACTAAAATAGTTCCTTTGAATTGTTACAATCACACTTAAGATGGCAGCTTGATTGTCTTCTTTGTCCCTTGCCTGTTGCCACCTTTCCTTGGATTTGGGGTTTAAGCTGTAGCACTGTAGCTGTCTGCATGTGCGTTACAGCCTTGATGTGAGCCCCAGCTGCGTCCCAGTAAGACTCTGCTGAGCAGCAGTGAATAACAGGTAAAAAATAGTGGCTTTGGAGAGGCAGGAAGGCAGCTCCTTAAACCACCTGGTAGCAAGAACATGAGCACTTTGTCCCATATGGGGGACTCATCTTGTTGCTATTCCCTTGGTTGGAGCCTCCCATGTCCTCTTGCTGCCCTGGGTGGACGCTCAGGCATACTTAGGCAGTGTCACACTGTGTGCTGTGGGGAGCTTGATTATGGGCTCAGCTCATACACCAGAGTTGGAGGTGCAAAGGCTGTCTCTGTGGGATGTGATTGCAAGCATGAGGCTGCCCACCTAGTCAAGGTCAGGTTCTTAATGCAGGTATTAAGGTAGGTGCCTGGAACCAGCTGGGGTATATGCCAGGACCCCGTTACTAAAACACATGACAGACATAGGATGGGATAAGCCCCTGTGTCTGAAAGCAGGGGAGGGTTTGTGTGAAGGGAGGATGGGGCTGTCTGGTTTGCAAAGAAGCTGAGCAAAACAGGCTGGGAGAATAGCGTGTACCGAAGGTTTGCAAGGTATCTTTTACTCTTTCTCCAAACACAAGAACAGGGGAAATACAGTGAAATTGGAAGCTAATGACTCTAACAGGAGTAGAAGGAGGTGTTTGTTAGCTCTGTTTACTGTGGGCCTTCACTTAGGCCAGGAGGTTAGTGTTGCCCAAAAAACCAGGCACCCCCATGGGTGATGTGCCCCTGTTTTGTGGCAGACAAAGATGGCACAAGTTTGTGTGCACCCTGTTTCACAGGAAATGCCAGTGAGGCCAGATGCTTCCCTCTGCAGAGGGTCAGCCGGCATCAGGGCTTTCCATACAGCCTCTCAGCCCAACCAACCATGTTGCTCAAAGCCCCATCCGGCTTAACCTTGTCAGGGATGGAACATCCACAGCTTCTTTGGGCAACCTGTGCCAGTGCCTCACCAGCTCATAGTGAATGCAACTCTTTGATCCCTCAGGGTCCTTTTAAGCCCGTAGAAAAGCAAGGTGATTATTTGAATGCTTAGTTTGGACAGTCCCTGTGGTTCCTGGGCAGGCATGGAGTGAGCCGGCCACCTTCTCACCTGTGGTAATTACTAGTGGCATAGTAGGATACATGATTGCTTTTGATGGATGAAATCTTACTTTTCAAAAGCATGGGTTAACATAAGAAACTGCAGGTTGTTCAGTTTGGAGCAGAGCCTTTTTCTCCTGCTCCAATTCTCTTTCTTCTTTTCCTTTATTCTTTCTGCCTTTTCAGTCTCTGAGCGTGCAGAAGACTGAAAGCCATGGAAAGGTTTAAGTCAGTGTTCAGGCTGTGTTAGATGCCATGGGAAGGAAACCTTGCTGCAGCCTGTCCCTCTGCTGGGCCACCTCCAGCAGCTGTCCCCAGTGGGCATCTCCAACAGATGTGCTGCAGCCTGTCCCTCTATTGGGCCACCTCCTGCAACTGTCCCCAGTGGGCATCTCCAACAGATGGGCAATGCCAAAACAGCAGCTTTTTGTTAGGTGGGTTAAAAATCAGCATAAGTTTGTACAAAAAAGCCCCAAACAAACAGGATTTCTTAGCTCGGGAACTACGTTCTTTTTTTCTTGTTCTTGCCTCATAGTTTTTAGTTTTCTGTTAGAAAAGAGAAGAAAATAAAACTTTTTTTTTTCCAAGAAAAAATATTTCCTTTTTGAAATAAAAAGAAAAGCAAATGTTTGCACCAAGCACTATGAATGATGTGATTTAGCCAGTTCCAGAAAACTTCTAGCATTCTTTTGAACTGTCTTAATTTTTACTTAGTTGAGCCAGGAAGGAGTAACCTTAGCTCTGCCCCTTGATGAATCTGCTGGTGTGGCTACCACTATTTTCTCTCTTTGACAGAGGCAATTGGCGTGTTACTTTCTGCTCTGGGAAGCCTCAACTGCCACAGAGGGCCACAATCTGATGGGATGTCAACCACATAGTGCTTGTTAAGTGCCCTGGCAGCATCTGTGCATTTGCAATGACATCTCTAAATCCACCCGGGATACAAAAGTACTCTAAAATTGTAGCCTTTGTGTGTGTATGCGCGGTATGTTTTATTTATAAAGCTTTTAGAGATAGCAGCTTGTTCTCTAATTTATTTTGGGTTGGTGAGGAGGAGGAAATCTCATTGGCAAGATAGGGAATTTGCAATCTGAATTTAAAAGGAATGTGAGGGGAAAAAAAGAGGAATTTAAAAAGATGTCCAAGGTTCTGGGACATGTTTGCATGAATAATAATGCTCCCAAAGTGATAATGGATTGTGTGTCATCCATTTGTAGAACTGTAGAAGCTGCTATGATAAATAAAATGATACGTCAAATTTTAAACAGCATGGGGCCTGTGTGTGTCACTCATCAGATACAATTAAACAAGGAGAGTAATTGCCTGCCTGCCAAGTGAAGAGTTGCAATGTCACAGTGCCAGGCTCAGCCTTTATTTGCACAGAGGACACTTGCTCTGGACACCCAGTTAAGAGCCTGCCCATGTTTGACTAGGAGCTGTGAAGCTGCAGTTGGGTGGATGTTTGGCAAGCTCTCAGAGGAGCCAAAGCTGGGTCATTATGATTCAGTGTCTAAGACCTCCCTTATGTATTTGCAGAGGCTTGACCATGGCTGGTGCTGCTGGGTACTTGTTCCGTGCTGGGTGCATGAAGTCCTTGTAGCACTAAGCCTGCAGTCAGGTTTGAGCCACAAACACAGTTTCTTCACAGGAGTCATGTACATCTCATTGTGGTTTTGCATCTTCCCAGCCTGCCAGTGCAGCCTTTTACTCTTGGAGGATATCCTTGTCTAGCAGAGGAAGAGATACTTGAAGACGTGACCCCAGATCTCTACCAGCAGCTTTGCTTTTGCATAGCATAGAGATGGATCAGGAGCGACTAGAGCAGACCTGAGCCTGCTCTGAGGAAGGAGAGAGACGTGGACTAGCTGGTCCCTCAGGTTTCTGGTGTGTCTATGCTTTTGTACCACACCACAGTATGACTGCTTCTGCCTGTTTCTCTTTGCTACTTTGTGTTTCCAGTTGTTGGCACATGTTGGTGCTAAAATAGGAGCTGCTAATTGCTGTCTACACAAGTGGGGGAAAAAACGTTTTTATTTCTTTACCCCCTCCCCCTTTGAACAGGTATTCATTGCTTTTAAGTCTTCCTGTGCAGATTTAAAGCACTTTCTGTTCTATACTAGTCTATAATGTAGGTTTAGGTTATATGAAGACTTCCATCTGCATGAAGACCTGCTGAAAAATACATAATTGTAAAGCCAACATTCTGCTTTTGTCATTTTAGGACTTTGGAGTAAATATTTCTGCCTCAGGACCATTAATCTCTTTTCTATCAGGTAATGAAAGTTCCTATTTACCTTCAGCTATTGTCCTGGGTTTAGCAATTGCAGTCAGTTTTTCTCCTCCTTAGTAGCTGGTGTTTTGACTTAACCCGGGAACAAGGCTGATAAGGCCAATGTGTTAGGTTGTTGCTGAGCGATGTTTGCTCTGACCAAGGACTTTGTGAGCCTCATGCTCTGCCGGGGAGGAGGGGAGGCCGGGAGGAATGAGGGACAGGACACCTGACCCAAGCTAGCCAAAGAGGTATTCCAGACCATAGCACGTCATGCCCAGGAGGTAACTGGGAGTTATCCGGAAGCCCTAGTTCTCTCAGAGTGGTTGGAAGAGGCGGTTGGTCAGCACTCGGTTGGGTTAGGGTGTTGTGAGTTATCTGTCGGTGGTTGGTGAGATGCTGTATTCTTTTCCCTTGTTATTTCCTTTATTGTTATTATTATTGGTGGTAGCAGTAGTGATTTGTGTTATACCTTAGTTACTAAACTGTTTTTATCTCAACCTGTAGGAGTTGCATTCTTTTGATTCTCCCCCCATCCCTCCGGAAGCAAGGGGAGGGCAAGAAAGGGGGGTTGAGTGAGTGAACGAGCTGCGTGGTTGGGTTTAAACTACAACAGCTATGTAGTTGCCAAATGCCCTAGGTTGTGTTGGTCTAACAGNAGTTGCATTCTTTTGATTCTCCCCCCATCCCTCCGGAAGCAAGGGGAGGGCAAGAAAGGGGGGTTGAGTGAGTGAACGAGCTGCGTGGTTGGGTTTAAACTACAACAGCTATGTAGTTGCCAAATGCCCTAGGTTGTGTTGGTCTAACAGAGGGTATTAGCACTCATATATCTTACTAGCCAGATCATATCTTACTAGCAAGATCATTAAAGTGTGAAGAAAACTAACATATTGGCTTTTGTAAGACTGTGTTATTCTGCAAGGTGTGTGAACAGAAAACAACTCATCATGACTCGATGCTGAGCACCGTGCTCACAATGCAAGGCTGAGGATGGACGGGATAGTATTTTAATGTTATTTTTCTCTCTTATGTGTTCTTTCTAGGCTGAAAGTTTTCTGGAACACCAATTTCTTGAGTTTGTCAGTTCTCACAGTGCTTCTGGACTCTATTGGGACACAAAAACACAACACGTGAGAGTGCATGATGAATGAGATTAGCCTGGTAGCAGCAATGGCAGTAACCTCAGTGTTATGGTCCCTTATCCCAAGAAGGCTTTGCACCACTGAAATCTATTCCTGACATGAAAGCATCACATGGGCAGCTTAGCTGTTCAGTTCAGCATCTTGCCTGGGTGTTATGAGGAAGGAAATGAAACTGGCTGTGAGCACTGAGCCAGTGAGAATTTTTAAGCTCTTTTGCCTTCCAGACATTGCTACTGTAGCTGGAAAGATGCTGCTGCTGCCCAAACAGTAGCAGCAGTACCTTCCTCTACTGAATTGCGAGAAGCATCATGATCCCAAGGCAGGATAGCTCCTTTGGATTTCTCCCCATGGCAGACCTACTGCACTTGCATGAGTGCCCTGGTTGGAGCTCCGGTTGGCCTGGTAGGGGTGCCAGCAGTTTTGCTGACAGTGCTTATCAGCCCCAAATCTAGCTTCAAGCGTACAAGTGCAAACATTTCAAATGCAGACAGAGCCATTAGCTTCAAAGGTCAACACTGAAGCCTTCTCTACACACAGTAGAGAAGCTGTCTGTGTTGGAAAGTTATTGTAAAAATGGAGGGTGAAAAAATTAAACATTAGCATTGGAGTAAATGGATTTGCTGGACTGTGCCCAGTAAAGCTGAGACTTGTGTCTGAGCAGTGCCAAGCTGTACTGGGGCATAGCATTGTATGTTGTCGGGCTGTTCTTCATCTGCCACCGCCATGTGTCCTTCCTCCTCACCTGCAGCATGGTGGGGACTTGCCTGAGTCCTCATAGATTCTGAGCTGCACAAGATCCTCATGGTTGTTCATGTCCTTTGGCTGACTCAGCCGTGGCAACTGCTCTCACTTTACAGGATGCTCTTTTTGGTCTTGCTCATGATTCTTGGGGGCTGCTGAGCCTGGATGCAGCTGTGATTTGACCAAGGGTTCTGAAGCATCCAGACTTTCCTGGGTGAACTTCATGGGAAGAGGAGCAGCAGCTCATTGGGATGATTCTGGCTGCCCAGCCATCCACTGCACTAACTGTCGCTGTGTACCTCCTTCTTGTGCATGATTGGACTGTTGTACAGAATATTTTAGGCTGGATTTCTATGAAAAAAACCTTACCATTGCAGTCTGTGTGAGGTCATCTGTCTTCCTACTCTGAAAGAAGCACCGCATGCACACAGAAGTTACAGCAAAATTTTAGAGGGGCAAGGTGTCAAAGATGTCATGTTCTGCCAGGGGTAGGTACGGGAGAGTCACTCTGATATGCACTTGTGAGCGTAAGGCTGCACTGAGAGCTCATACCTGTAAGGTGATCATGAGTCCATTTATAGTATGGCTATGAATTTTCCAGCCTTTCAGAAAGTTTCAGTTTGAACTTGTTTAAAGCCATGACGGAATCCTGCCATAGCATGGTGACAAAAGGCTAGTTTGGTGGTGTTGCTTTTGTTTCTTTTTTCTCTCTTCCCTATGTGATATAAATCAGAATGCCAGTGGCAGTGTGTGCTGAACACTGGCTGAGCTCAGGCTGCCTGTACTGGGAGCAGCCTGCAGGTAGGAGCTGGTCCTGACTTGGAGGGGTGGTGGGGCTGGAGCTCTGGGCACTCACAGCAACAGGGGTAACAAAAGATGTGCACCTGATGCAGGTGCCAGAAGTTTTAGAGGGGAGCCTAGGTCCTCCTGATTTCAGTAAGCTCAGGTTGGATTGCCGTGTATATCCCCTTCCCAAGAGACTGCTGTCACTTGATTCTCTCTCCTTGCTGCTCTTGTCATTTGTAGGGCTATGATATCAAGTAATGACCCCGAATAAATATCCTGCATTCTCTTGGAGAACCTTATCTTTTCTATTTTACAAAGTCCTGTTTATTTCCATAATCCTGAATCAGTCACAGCCCTGTGAAGACTTGGATCTACACCATCCATCAAACTGCAACTATCAGAAGATGGGGATGGCAGAAGGGAGAAGGCACTGGGCATTGAGGGTCACCCAGCAGGGCATACCAGGAATGAATCACACTCTCAACTAACCAGAGCACACAACACAAAGGCTACACCAGCTTTGTGCTTTTATGCTGACTTCAGGAAGGACCACTCCTGGTCTCAACTTAGGGTGGTTTGAGTGGTGGTACTCAACTCCAGGCTACCAACTGGAGGTATAAAGGTCTCAATTTTTGTTGAGGAACTTAAAACTTGTGGAGTGAATTTGTGCCACATTCAAAGATTATTTTGCTCCTGGGACTTCTGTGTTTGCATAGAAGGCCTAAAGCCAGATTTACTGAATTGGTGGAGCTGGGTCTTCATCATTATTGCAGAAGAGGATTTAAATATCTAGATCACACTGATACTTTCAAAATCTTATTCCTTGCTGCTGTGTAATTTAGATAAACTCCATCATCAGAAAACTGAACTTCTAATGAAAAAATGTGTCTGCACTGGAAGAAAGGCCCTTTTTATTTTCTGCAGAAAAAGGCTGGAGGTGAGAGAAAGGGAAAGTCATAAAATATTGACAAGCTCTACTTTTAATGCTGATGCAGTCGCCCCTACACAGCACTATAAATCATATTTTCACAGAATTTTGTATGTTTTGACTTTTCAAAGTGTTATGGCACACTGGGAATAGTTGTGCTTCATCTGGGAGAGGAACCCATATAGGCATGTTTCTCCTTTTGATGTTGCCAATGATCCCAGGGAATGGATGCTAGTTTGGAGGGGCATCCAAGGACTGGGTGATGGAGAAAGCAGGGACTGGGGATATGGGTTGAAGACCAAAGAGCCTGCTCCAGGCAGCAAGCATTCCCCAGGATCCAGCCCTGTGTGGGAGCCTATATGGGGGGACAGGGTCCCTCATAACAGGCAGAGTGAACTTTGCTTTGCTGAAAGCAAAGAGGATGGTAAGAGAAAAGCTGAGGGATGCAACCCTTGTCATGCCTTTCAACTGTCATTAATGTTTTCTTCTGCTTTGGGTAAAGGAAGGTTTGGAGCAGATTTTACTCATGAGGCTCTGCCAATCCCTGTGCAGTTTCCTCTGTGTACGTTCTGTCAGGGAACACAGCACATGGGGTTTTCTTAATTTCACGGAGATCAAACAAAGCCACATTTGAAACAGTGTGTGAAGATGAAGGGTTTTCAAAATTAAAGAGGCGGATTAGGTGTGGGTCTTCGTGTCTCATCATCCCTCTGAATGTTTTCATGTCAGCAGAAAAAACAAGAGTGAGGCTTTTTGACCTTGAAAGAAATGCCCAAGGGAAAGACTCCATGCAATTTTTAATACTCTTCCTAGTGACTTTTCTCTTTCAAACTGCTGTAGCACGATATAGATTTGAACTAATGAATGTCATGCTCATATGGGGCAGCTCCAAAAATGAAAGACCTTGAGTGACTGAACGCTATTATTGCACTGTACAAAGATGTTACCAACATCACCTACATTTCTGACTTTCAAGTGTCTTAGTATCTTATAGTTAGCTTGTCTGATGCGTGAGAGACGCACTCTAGATTCAGTTTCAAACCCATCACATAAAACTTTACTCAATAGTAAAATAAAGTATGTAGAAGGGAGCATTGTATGCTGATTTTTTTTTCCATTGCAATTTTAATTTGCCCTATCTCTTTATCTAAAGCTGTATCAATAAAAGTCATTCTCAGCAGCAATGTTCCTCCCTCAGACTGGGGGAAGAGAGGATAATTTTCAGAGCCCTTCAAAATTCATTTATTTTGCAGGCGTTTAGAAAACATAGATGAGACCTTGGGTGCATTTTGCACCTTTAGCAAGGCACTTTAGTCATAACACTTCTTTTGTGGAGGGGAAAGACCTTCCTCTGAAGCATCCCCCATAGCAGATATGTTATCTACTTGAGGGAGGCAGCAGACACTGGTTCTTGCACCACACGGATTTTGAAAGCCCTCCTCTGATGACATGTTCAATTTAAGTATAACAATTTGGTATGATCATGTGGGGTTATATTATCATCAAGGCAGGTTTTGGGTCTGGAGATAGGCTCCTACTGAACTTAGTGGTTATTCCCTGATTTCAATTAAGGCAATTTTAACCCTCTCTGCTTTGGGCAGGAGTGTGAGGAGGCAGGGTTCACCTCTCAAATGTAGCAGGCTCACTCTAAAAGGCAGCAGACTGGGACTAGGGAGGGTTAGCCCTAATTCTGCGGCTGGCTTTCTGGGGCACTTAAATTAAGTTACAGCACTTATTCCTGTCTCAGTTTCTCCAGTGTTTCTCAGTGTTGAGATTCAGCCACAGCTGCTAATTCCCAGACTTACAACTTCCCCAACCCATGATAAGTTTTTGTCTTCATTTCTGCTTTCCTTTCAAGACTGTTGCTTTGGTTGTGTCTCTTTTTCAGTCTTATGTATTTCCCTGGCTTTGAAGTTATGCAGAACTTCCCTTTTCCTGCTGTTTCTCAGGTTAGCAAAGCTTTTAATGATTTTCAGTTGGGACTTAAGAAGCTGGAAGAATGCATGTCTTGCTTGAAAGCTGCTGAAGTAAATGGTGTGGGGTATAACAGAAATGGAGAGCATCACATTCTTTGGTCAGCAGTGATTTTTGGTTCAGCAATGTAGAGGCACACACCAGCAGGGGGAAGGTGGGTAGGTATTTTGGTGAGCTGCAAAGTGATCCCTACATGATTGTGCCAGCAGAGGTATGAGCTTGGAGAGTGCAGTGAGGTGCCCCACCACGCACGGATGTTCCTGCAGCAGTTTCAGAGCTCCTCAGTTTGAGTTTTCTCTGGTTGTTTAGCCTGCAGTTTTACACTGATGTGGATCAATCACAAACCCACACCTCTGCACTACAGAAGATCTGAGGAGTTTTGCCTATTTTACACACATGCATCCGACAAGGTACAGTCACACCAGCAACACCACAGATTTCATAGTCATGAATCCTCTCTTGCCTTGAGAGAAGAGATGCTAAACTTACTTTAGCAAGTGAAAGCAGGCACTGTATCAGCTTTATTTAGCTTTATTGATTTTGACTTGTGTTGTCTGTGATCCTCCCATGCCAGGACCAATTTATCTGACAAGCAATAATAGTATGATGTTGGATATGCTTTGATTGACAGAGGGATAATCCAAGGAGATGGAGCTTAGCAAAAAGCCATACTCATGGATACACTCTTCTTGGGGATGCTGGTGGAGCCTAGTCTGGGATCCATGGCCTGAGCTCCAGAGCCTGTGGCTGCACAGGAGGTCCCTCCAGCCAGAGAGTCTCCAGCTGCTGCAGCAGGAGCCAGGGAAGCTGCTCTCTGGTTGAGCTGGGAGATTTGTTACTCTTTCCCCTTCTTAGTAGTGTTAGTCATCCAAAAAGGCTGTTTCAGTAAAATCCCTGTGCTGCAGGACTAGTGAGCTCAGCTTATGGTGCAGTGCTATTGTCATGCTGGGGCCCGGAGGCTGTGCTTCCCAGACGGGTTTCTGATGACCAGCTCTATGATGGAGAAATAGAAGTGCCTTGGGTTTTTCTTGGCAGCATCTCATGTAGCAGCCAATGGGGGGTGTATTGGCGAACTCCAGCTACAGCTCCGTTTTCTTTGTGTGGCTGCCCAGCACAATGTCTCAGGGAGGTCTGGAAGGACTGAAAAGTTTTCCACCAACTGTGCCCTGAAGTTATTTGCAGTTGGAGCTAGAAAAATGAATTAAAACAATCATTCAAGCCAACTTTGTAAACCAGAGCTTTTTAGTGGCTGTCAAGGTCATTTTGTGATGTGAATCCTGGTCTTTCAGCACCCTTTTGTTTTCTCTTGCTGAAGCCTCTCACCACATCCCCACATCAATATCAAAACAGCTTGGAACAGGCTGTAATTATTTAAGCAGAACTGGTACCAAAAAAAAGAGGTCAGGGCTAATCGGAAAGTGCTGGAAGAGGTGCTTGTTTCCCCTAGACAACACCACCAAGGGGACCCTCGCTCTGATGGAAAACTTGCAGATATATTCTCAATCCTCATTGCATTAGGGCTTGTGTTTTCACTTCAATGCTCCCAGTGACCAGCAGTTTGGAGGGGGTCTACCTACAGCTATAAAGTTTCTTCTGTTTTGTTATCTTCCAACAACAAAGTTCTCTAAAAATAAGATAGAAGTTACTGGAAAAACAAAAAAAAAGTGCAAAATCTCATTGGTTATATCTTTCTTCCTTTTTCTATAGTTTTCCACTGAAATAGCTCTAGCAAAACTTCAGTCTTAGCCTGTTCAAGCTACTGTCTTGAGTAGAAAGTATTACCCAACAGAGAGGAAAAAAAATATCCAATAATCCAGTTTTAAAATAGACACACAGAGTGGTTGTGCCTGGCTTATTTTAGGCTGTATTTTTCAACACATTTTGCAATGGAAGAAGAAAATACAATCTATAATTCTATGAAGATTGTCTCCATCAGAACATTTCTCATTTATTTTAGATTTGCCAGGAAGAAATACAGCCTTTGTTTCCTTCATGAAATTGAAAGTCTGGGCTAGAAATAAATAATATTGTCAGAAGTGAAGAAAAATACAGCGGTTAAAGGACTTTTCTGTCAGGAAGAATGTTTTCCAGCATACATAATAATACCTACCTTTTGTATTTTAATATGAAAAGAAAACATTAGATACTCCCACATTAAAAGTTCCTATATTTGCAAATGTATTTGTGCAAATGTATTTTCTTCACCAAATTGGCTATGCTAAAAATTTGTTTATCTCAGCTGCACTTTCTCATGCCTCGCCATTCCTGTCAAGATGCTCAAGAACTCCTGCTGCCAGTAATAAAATAGCTTGGCAGTCCTGAAAATTACAATATGTCATAAAATTTTAGTTTTATATCTTAAAAATACTCCTTTCACAGAGGAAGGCCAGCCTTTTCTTTGCTCTGTGGAGAAGGTCATTAGCAGAGTTGGTTTAAGGGTAGAGAAAATCACCACTGACCATATACTGACTTTTTTTCCCTGGGTGCAAGTGATCATGCCCCAGTTAGATGTATTTTGTGCAACTGGAAGGAAAGTCCAAGATGTGGTTGTATAATCTGGGTACTTGATAAGCACCAAAGAAGCAAAACCAATAATGTGAAAAAATCTTTTGGATGGTTAAAGAAAACCAGTATTTTGCTCACTGGTAAAACCAAGTTTGGTAACAAAGTAGTTCTGACTAAGAGGTGATGTGAAAACTTCTGTGAACTGATCAGTATTTAAAAAGAGTGAAAGGGAAGCTGATGGAATTAATTAGCTGGACATTAGGAAATGCAGACAGTTGTTGAGGGAAGACAAAACCAGCAATTAAAAGAACCCTTTAACTAATGGGGTTAGGGAGTTGGCTGCCCTACCCAAGTAGCTTTTATTTCTTAAAACCTGACACATCCAAAGACATCTATTATCAGTTTGCAGCAGTGATCAGCAACGATATGATTTGTTCTTAGCCCAGAGTTAGTCAAGTTTTATATCCATGATGTTTTGTATGCAGACCTGTCTGAGTCCTCCTATGAAGGTGCCTGCTTCTCTTCACTGCCAGTGAAAGGAGCTCCCAGTGACAAGCCAGGCAAATGACAGATAAAGCTGAGATTAATTCTCCCCCTATGGCATTGCCAGGAGCAAGAGCTCTTGGTCCACTATGAGTTTGGGTTAAAAGCTATCAGATTTTAGGGGTAAATAATAATGATGATCCCCTTGGGTTTGTTGGTTTCTTTTGCTTTCACATAGTCCAGGTTTCTTCCATAGGCAAAAAGGATACAAATGTTCTTTATAATAACAAGAAATAAAAGCAACTTTTCTCCATTCCATACTTCGAGCTGCAACTTCAGGCTTTATGCAAAAATCTCTGCCACCGCATGGCCCCTGATTAATTGGCAATGCAACCATAACACCTCTCTATTCACCCACAGTGAATGTGTCCTAAGGGTTCCTGAGGTACAGGTAAAATTTGCCTCTATTAGAAATAAAGTCTACCCTGTTTTGACAAGGGAGAGCCCAGTGCTTGAGATATCAAAGATGGAGCAGCTCAGAAGTAGAATGAAGTCTTCTATGGAAAAGGTGACACTGTGGGCTGGTGTCCTGCTGCCAGTGATGGTATTTAGGGCACTGGGACACTGCCTACATCACCTGCTGAGCTGAGCAATGGTGCTAGCTGAGCCCTGATCCAGTACTCAGAGGTGTGGCAGGGAAGTCTGTGCAGTCATGAAGGGCCTGCTCCTTTCCCTTCTCTAAAACTGGATAGAGCATCAAAGACAGGTATATAGGGAGACAAGCTGCTTTCCTCATGGCCATTGTTAGGGAGCTGAGTGGTCAGGTCAATGGAGCCTGGAGGATGATGTTGCTCCCTCTAAAGTGGGGTGAGCTGGCTGCTCAGCTGAATCGCTCCTTAGCCCACGTAGACTACATTGGCTAGGGGTGGGATGCAGTGTCCTAAACAACAGGCACCTTTCATCACTTCAGAGGTACTAGTTGGTCCCAGGCAGTCGCTAGAACAGCACAGGTATTTCCAGACCTTGTGGCATACCCACCGGTCCTCTCCAGACTTGCTGAGGTCCCTCAAATATCACTCAGCAACTGTGATTAGAGAACCAAAATGATCTCTAAAATTCCACTGACTGTGATGGGAGTTTATACACTCAGCATAAATGGAGACATCTAAAATTTAGGCTTCTTAATCTGAAATTGAATCATAACTGAATTCTCACCAGCATCATTCAGTGATGGGGACAGTGTGTCTGCTGTGTTTAAATGAAAAATGAAATGTGCTGTATTTGTCAGGCTAGCTAAGTGACTTTACAGACATATCTTTCTCTACTTTGAGCAGGCAACCCTTTCAATCAGCCTACTTCCAGTCCCAGCTGCTGGGTGCTTTTCAGATGTAAGGAAATCTTTCTACTACTCTCTGAACAGGCAGGGAAGTATGAACTCTGGCCACCTTGCTTACCCCAGCAGATGTTAGGGGACTTGCAGGTGCAGTAGCTCTGTTCTGCTATTCTTTAACCTCCCCTTTGCCTTGGCCAACACCTCACACCTTGACACAAGGGGTGAATGGACACTTTGGGGAAGATACAACGTGGGGCAACAAAGAAGTTGCTTTGTATAGGATGTATATATAGATGTATATCTAAAATCCCTTATTTCCTCAGTCACCTTGAGGCAACAAATCTTGTTTTTTCCCTACGAACTGGCTGTAGCTCTATTAGATGCTTTATTAGACTTTAGAAATACTCTCAGCCTCCTAGACAATGACTGTGGGGTCAGTGCTACCATGCTCATTCTCCTGCTGAGGCTGCCATTGCAGCACCAGTGAGAGGAGCCCTCACCCCTGGTGCCTTTTTGGGTTCTCCCTGCTGTCCCAGACTTTCTCACTGCTGTACACTGGTCTTTGATGCAGATGGTGCAAAGTGCCTGGTGTCTCTTTTCACCTGCTTGCTGTGGATAAACATGTACATGTGGATGTGCACACAAGAGGTAGAAATGGCATTTAAAATTCACCAGCCTTCAACTTCATATTGCTGCATGTAAAGTAACCCCCCAAACCATTTATTTCTAGGTTTCTGCCTTGATTCCCAGAGTTTTGATTTAATCTTAAAATATTTAATCATTTCCTTGGCAAATGATACTGAAATTGGACAGATGGTTTAAACTTAGCTCTCTTCCCTGGAGAAAAGCTGCTCAGTTAAAACAACTGTAGCTCTCACACATTCAATTCATCCTTATCAGCCCATCCCAATTAATCCTCTAAATGCAGTGTTACATAACTCAGGATCTTCTCTCCTTCATTTACTTTTCCATCTTGTCATTTCCTCTGTGTTTGCTTACCTGCACAGTGTTGTTGGCAGCTGGGAGGAAGCCGCTGCACAGGGAGAGCTGTGTGAAATTTCCAAGCCACATCTGTTAGAGCAAAAGGGAGGGATGTGTCTAAGCTATTGTACTCAGTCACTCATGCTTTTACTCTCTGATGTTATTTTTCTCCATGGACAAATAATCTTTGCAAAGCTTTAAGCCTGCAGAATTAAATTCCTATTATGCTGTTTTCTTTATTGCTACGTAATTCCTTTCTGCTGCTAGTGCTGGAATCACTTGGCTTACATGGTACTCATTGCTTGTGAAAATGTGTTTCTGTGTGTGCTGTTGTGTGCAGTTTGTTTAGCTGCAGAAAGGAGAGAATTAAAGCTAGGCTTAAAGAGACTAGAGTAAATGGCTGTAATAAATCCAGCTGGAGACTGGGAGAGCTAACACTGTTAGTCTCACCTCTGTAATACTGCCTGCATTGTTTCAATCAATCACAGTGTTAAGAGCAATGGTTTGGATTTAATATGCAGTGAGTGAGGGAGAAGGCATTCCTGGAGGGGCACTGGCCCATGTTCTATGGCTGTTGTGCCATACAGGGGTAAGGATCAGGTCTGGGAACAGGCGCATGTATACTGGATCCCCTGTCACTCTGCTGCCTGTTGTCTTGGCTGTTACGACAGCTAACTGGCAGTGGCTTGGGCTGGTGGTGGCTTGAGTTGTTATGGGCCTTATTTGGCCTTCATGAGCCCTTTGGCCATCCAACAGTGTCAAGGTGGGTCTTCAGAGCTTGTGAGCAGGCTCAGACTTTATCCACTAAGAGCATAGGCTGGGTGTCCTACTGGAGGAAGATAGGGGTCCAGGGAAGAGCAAAATTCATGGTTTAGATGGGTTTTTTTAATCTACCTTCAGATTGTAATGGAGGAGACTGACCCAAAGTGGCATCTTTGGCCACTCTGGTTCTGCTCAAAACATTGTAGGCTATGCACCGGTTATCTGTTACTGCCCAGAGCTGATATATAAGGCAATAAAACCTTAAATCTGAAGAACTTTGAAGCTGATCCTGTTTTGAGGGGGAAGTTGGACTGGGAACCTCCAGGAGTCTCTTCCAGCTTGAATTTTTCCATGATTCTGCAGACAAAGACTATTAAGTGCAATTATCCCTTTAATATTTGTATTAACATAAACAATCATCAGGAAATGCTAAACAAATTCCACTGGATTCTTCCTCTAAATAAGTGAATAGAATAAAGCAATCTTCTTTACATATTTATTTAAACACCTTCCTAGAGTACTGTTGTTTTGTTTTGTTTCTTTGTTTTGTTTTGCTTTGTTTTTCCTGAATAATTCCTTTGGCTGCCAACTGTACTGAATGTTTGCTCTATGGAGAGGGGAAAACCCCCCCATCTTTAAAAGATCTGAAATCTTCTTTGGATTCCACAGTAATTAAAGTAAGGGTTTGTTAGTTTCCTGAAACAGATCTTTTTTCTTTCTTTCTTTTTTTTCCGCAGTGCTATTTCATTTAATGCCAGTTGAGAATATATTTGAATGGCGATCCATGAAAGCAGAATATTGTGTTTGAAACTGAAGATATTTGTGGAGAGCCACTGAAAAGTAGCAATGTGTAGAGCTCTTTTACTCAGTCTCTATGTCAAAAAGAAAAACTTACCTAATAATCCTGCAAGTTAGAAATAGAAGCAATTTATTGTGAGGGCAGGGTTGTTTCACTACTCTTTGTTTTTCCAGGGTTACATCCAAGGCAGTAATTAAATTTGGAATATAACGGGAAACTGCTAACCTGGAGAATTATTCCACTGCTTCATTCTCCAGGAATTCTTTTGGGTATTTAGGGAAATTTCAGGACCTCCTAATTCCTTCCTGTTATTTCCAGATTTATTTCTATGTATCGCATACTGAATCATTAGTATCCCTAAATTGCATATACTTCACACTTCAAGAAAAAAAACAAAACAAAAGCAAATCTTCATGGCCTTTTTTTGGTAAGCCTTCTTCTGTAAGCTTTTCCAGGATTTCTGTTGTTTGGGAAGACCTTATCACTGATCCACCATAAATCCAAGTAGTTACAACTGTGCATACAGTACTTCTTTGTGGTAAAATGCTATTATGTTTAGGTAGTATGAGCTCGAAAAAGTATCTTTACTATTTAAAAAGAGTAATTCTGAAAACTGAATTGAAGTATTGATCTTATTTTTATCATGCTTGTAGATTCTTCTCCTCTTTTGGCAAACAACATTAAGACTTAAATCTTCTCTGCTGCAGTTCCTATTACAAGGCTGAATCAAAATGCTTTTGTGTCTCAGTCCCCAGTTGCTGAAAAATTATATTCTGACCGTGAAACCATGTTAGGAAACTAATTTTGTTTAGATTCACTGAGGGCCCTGGGATGCCAGAGACAATGGGTTTTGAGGGGGTAAAGCCTTCTTGTGGCCATTGGAACAACCAACTTACTAACATTTGTAAACAAATGAATGCAAATGCAAACTCACAGAAGACCATGATTGTTTTATTCTAAGCAGCCATCTCTGAACACCCCTAATTCATGGAAATTAATTATGAAACACAACCATATGTCCCTGTAATTGCAAGAAAATAGATAGAAGTTGAGGAGACTGGCTGCATCCCATGCATGAATAAATCTCCTCATCAAAGATGCCAGCCGTGGTCTCTCCTTAGGGGAATTCAGTCCAGCCACATACCTATGGGTTCCCTCTATGGCATCCCACCATATTGCTATGCATTAGGGTACCATGAAACTAAATCTTCTGGAGAAGTATTTGCAATATTATGCTGCTGAGACTTTAGCTCAGAAGTGGAGGAGAGAGGTCTGTGGTTTTGGTGGTGGCTGAAGCACTTACCCTTCACTGCCTTTTAACAATAACAAATAGTCTTCATGCCCAAGTCACCTCTAAAACCTGGGAAGCTGCTGGGGTTACCCCCAAGCTGTTTTTCCCTGTCTCCAATCTCAGACAGCAGGAGAGACTAGGAGAAAGCTGTGTAGGTAGTGGTGAAGCTTCTAATCAGTCTAGAGGTGCTCAGGCTGAGCAGGAGCAGTTCAGTGCTGGCTCAGCATGGAGATGGTCTCATGGGGAGCAGGGATTGACAGCTGCTCAAGCTATTGCTGCCAGGGGATCCTGGAATTTATTACTCATCTTTAGGTTTTCTGTAAGGGTCTTGGTGAAGATCACATAGAGTGGTGCCACACCTGGAGCACCCTAAAAGTCTGCCACAGTGTGGAAGCTATTTTCTTCTGACTGACTGCTGGAAGAGCAGGAAGAACATGATCTTCAAAGTCCAAGACAACAAGAAAGCCTAATGACTAATCTTGACCTGACAAATGGTGTGTGTGAAACTCTTTCAGGCTTTTGTTTGATCTCTGGGAGACAGTCCCTGGTTATTAAACTTATGTCATCATTCCTGCTCCTCCAAGGATGCTGCTGCCACTCTTCATTGTTTGGTGCTTTCAGTCAAGTGACTGGCAGGACAAAAGGATAGGAAAAAACTTGAAACCGTATCATTCATGACAGACTTGGTATTACATATCCTCTTCAGGACTGTCATCATCCTGCAAGGAACCTTTGTTATTTGAGATGATTCACTGTGACACCGTGTGATTGCAGAATTATTACACAGACTTTGACACTGCTTTGCACATCTTCTGTGTGACTGTGTGTCCATCAAAGAGGCAGCTCAATAAAGGGATGTGCAGAGGAAAACAAAAACATATACAGGACTTACAGCCAGTAATTTTATTTAAAAAGCTGTGCATAAAGCTCAGCTCCCTTCTTACAGCTTTTTCCTGCTTTAGGGTCTGGTGGTTTTTGAATGTATCATGTCACTAGAATGTGTGCTTTACTTGTTAGAATAATGGTTAAATATTTATTCTCTGGTTTTAAGACTTTGACTATAACTGACTGCTGTCAGCCATCTTACATCTCCAACAAATAGGCCAAACAGATGCAAAACTAAGTATGTCTAAAAAGCAGAGACTCGAGGACCAGAATGAAGTCTGACAAGTGTAACAGAAAATGTGGTGGGTCAAAGAAAACCTTCAGCCCTAACGTGCTTGACTAATAAAGCTTCAGCCAAAGAAACACTTGATGCAAATACCAGAAAGCAGCAGCCGACAGTTTTCTTTCTGTCAGGACTGCCTGCAAACTTCATGACAACCAGTTTTTCCCTTCTTTATCCCGCAGGTCTCCAGGGGAACCCTGTGGTGACCTTTGGCATTTTGCATCCTGGGAGCAGGGCGTTTTCCTGTAGTGTGTCAATAGCAATTTGGTTTTCTCTGACACCAAATAGATAAATTCAGCTGTCAAGTCTGATACCTGTGACTTAAATGTGTGACAAATGTGAGCTGACTTTAACAGCTATTTCAAGTAACCTGTCAAGATATTGAAGTTCTTGGGTCAATTTGAAAATGAGAGACAAAACCATTAATATCTATTTATGTAAATCTAGCACTGACAAAGGAGTATGTCATGAAATGGGGTAGAGAGAGGCATGTGTCTGATGTGTTTGGAAATACTGGGTGATGACTAGAGCAAGGTGAATATAGAATGCATAGCCCATGCTTTGTTGGTTTGTTTTGTTTTTGGTTTTACAAATTTTATATACAATGTGTCTTATTTCTACAAGCATCACAGAGAAAGCCCTGCCCAGATTTGCCAGCAGCCAGTTTTGACTTTCGTATTCAAACCCATATTGAAATTCTCCAATTATAAGAACGATGGAGTTAGAGGTTGAGCGTGGTGTTACACACCCCCATGAGCTTAACTGCAGCCCACCGAAATGGCAAGCATTGTGTGTCATTCTAGCATCGTGAAATTTGTCTCTGTCCTTAATTGGGGTAAAAAGTTGAAATTTGGAATGTTTTGTGGAAAGGAAAAGCTGAAATATTTCTGGTGGGAAAAATCCGACAGATTTCTTGAAACGTAGCATTTCAGCAGCGTCAAGCTGTGTCAGGCAATTTCACCTAAGAAAGGTGAGAAATATATTCCACCCTGTCCTGTCCTGCTCTGTTCTATTGTCAGTGCAATGCAAGAGAAAAGAACAGCTGGAGATGAAACAAGACAATGAATTTTGATTTTAAATTATCCAGAAACTTTTTCCATGGAAAATATCAAAGGGGAGCTCTTCCTAGGAAGCAGCACACATTTATACAGTGCCATCCTCCATGCAGTTTATTATGGGCAGATAAAATATGTCACATCTTCCCTGGCTGATCATTCATGCCAGCACTTTTCTCATCCTTGTCGCTCCTCCTGCCTCATGATGTTGGTTCATCCTGAGGCCAATGTCCACAGCTGCCCTTGGCATCATTGGCCACTGGAGTTGTGCTGGGGCTCTGCTCGGATGGCCCCACCAGGCCATGGCACTGCTGAGCTGGGTAGGAAGATCCAGCTTTAAACCAAAGGGGGATTTTTGTACCTAGAATGTTGACAGCCTAAATAGAGTTCAGGACTCTGTGTTAGCCTACCTGTGAACCTGGTTAAATATGGGTGGGTAATATGTCTTTGAAACAGGAGAGCCATGTGAGCTGGGGTTGTTGCTTTCTGCCGCATGGCTGCTTTGAAGGGGAGCTGTTTTGGGGGGCTGTTTTGGGTCCCTCTCTCTCGCAGAAGTGGTCTTTGTTCTCTTTGGACTGTGGTTGGGCAGTCTGGAGGCGTCACATCTCTTCTTCTGGAGATGTTTACAGCTTTGGATAGGACATCAGAGCAGCTTTTGGGGTTTTCCCACAGCCTGTGTCCACCAAAATAAGACAGTCATTTGAGCAGCAGGTCTAGCAAAGGGAAGGGCATCTTCTTGTGGTAGTTTTGTCAGCCAACACAGTTACAGTGGGGAAGGTGATGAGTTTTCTACTGAGAACTAGATTTTAGGGTTATACAGAGAGCAAACAGGACCTGTTGGCATTCTGGTATGTGCTTCAGTGCCTGACTTGGATGCTAAAGGGAGTTAACCTCAATGTGATACTGGAAAATCCAACCAGCTCCTGCCCTACACCTTTGGGAGCCAAATGTGAAAAATGTGAAAACAGAGTTAATGCAGTCGATACAAATTCCCACTGGCAAAACACTCCCAGAGGGTTCCTGGCTTTGGAGTTGGGTCCTTTATTTGTTCTCCCACATTGGTTCTTCTCATCTAAATATCTGAGAGACCTTAAGTGGACTTATCTCCAGCTGTGCTCTCTGAGTGTGTAGGCACAGATGAGCATTGGGCTGTGGAATTTACAGTGAGACTTCTGCAAATGTTTTAATTGTAACATTTGCTGTGTGGAATTTGGAACGCTGTCTTTATAATGAATTACATTCAAAAGGAATAATTAGGATTCTGATGGGGTGATGGTTTTGTGTGTGCTTATCTGCCATGCAACATACTGCTAGTACTGCTAACAAAGCACAACATTCACATCTGTCCAAGATATTAATCATTCTTCAGTGAGGGAAAACACCTCATTTTAATCACTTTGGCATTCTACACATCCCATTAATTAGTTTTCATGAAGCACCAAGAGCATGCTTGTGGCTGTGAAGTACAGACCTTATAAACTGGGCGTGGATATCAACTGAGGCAAACGCCACGGCAGAAGTGGTGGCCGCCCAAAAGCAGTCTGGGTATGGAGGCTGAGGAGGGGAATTAAAGCTTCAGTCCATAAACAAGACAAGGACAAGGAGGGGCTTTTGCAGACTTCTTCAATTCTGGTTAGCTGAACACTTAAATGTGATTGAGGTAGGGATCCTCTTAATGGGATAGTAGAGCACCTGGGATTTCTGATGTGTTTTTTTTTTTTTGGGGGGGGGGGAGGGGCAGA
>NDXB01021255.1:84464-285859 GCA_002631895.1 Agapornis roseicollis
GGGGGGGGGGAAGGAGCAGAAATAATCCTGTTTTCACTCATAATGTGATATTTATCAAGTATTTGTGTCTCATGCAGGCTCCATATGCCCTAAGCCCACATGCTTTGGGAGGGGTGTTGTGGTTTAAGCCCAGCTGTCTACCAAGCACCACACAGCCACTTTCTCACCCCCCTGTGGATGGGGAGAATTGGAAAGGAAGGTAAAACCTGTGGGTTGAGATAAGAACAACTCAATAATTGAAGTAAAGTCTATTATTATTACTAAAGGAAAAAGATAGGAATAAACCCCAGGACAGACAAGTGATATACAATACATTTGCTCATCACTCACTGACAGGTACCCAGCCTGACCTGAGCAGCAACAGGTCCCTTCTGGGTAACTCCCCCCCAGTTTATACACTGGGCATGACACGCTCGGGTATGGAATACCCCTTTGGCTAGTTTGGGTCAGGTGTTCTGGCTCTGCTCCCTTTTGGCTTCTTGTGCACAGGTGTCCTTGCTGTGTTCCCTCCTGCCCCTCCTCACTGGCAAAGCGTGAGAGACTGAAAAGTCCTTGATCAGGGTCGGTGTTACTGAGCAGCAACTGAACCATCAGTGTGTTATCAGCATTGTTATAAGACTAAATTAAAAAGACCAGCACTGTACCAGCCACTAGGAAGAGAATTAACTCTATCCCACCTGAAACAAGGACACAAGTGGAAAGCATAGGAGCTGGGTGGCTGCAGTCCTTGCTCTTGTTGAGTCCAGTACAGCTTTCTTCTTCCTGAGGGGTTTACAGTGCTGCAGCAGGGTGAAACACTTATTAGTAACAGGCATTGGGGAAATAATTGGATTTAATTGACTTGAACTGTATAAAACCACTGTTTATCAACCTTCCTGAAAGCCCAGATGTTGGTGATAATAAGGGAAAAATATTTTGGCTATAAATGGGATTAGCTGAGCAAATTTGATAATTTAAAGAATAGGGGAAAACCTGATCAGAAGGAGAGATCGCAGTGTCTTGCAGCTTGCTTGGCTGTTACACTATCACAATGTTTTAATCTCAAATTCAGAAGTAATAACAGGGATAACTTTTCTGAACTGAGGGTGAGGTCTATTTTCTATTCTTTCAAGAGCTGTTTGCTTGGTGGGGGATGGACTCCATCGACAGGAGATTTAAAAACTGACCAAAACATGGTGAACCCTCCCACCTTCCCTGGTTTTTGACAACTCTCCAGCTGAACAAGGTGGCAGGATCATAGGGCAGAGCTGGAGAGGTGCTCGTCACACTGCTGCGATGCTGCACAGCTGCCAGCCTGGACACAGATGGGCTTGTCTAGATCACACACAGCTATTGGATGTGTGCCTCCCACCCCAGGGAGGGGCTCAGGGCATTGCTGGAATAGGGTCATCTCTGGAGGGATTAGCCAGAAAGCAATGCACAGAGCAGCATAGCCTTTAGTTTTGAACCTGAGCTCCCATATTAACAAGCTGGTGGGTTGGTATGCTCCCTGCACTAGCACCGTGTGCTTTTGCTGCATGGGCTGGCTCGAGAGGGAGGATATTAATATTAATATTAATGCAGCATTTATTTCTCTTGTGTTCTTGACATTCAAAGAAGGGAATGCATAATATACAGAGGTCAAGGTAGGCCAGCCATGCCATTTCAAAGCGAACAGGAGATGAAGACAGAATATCTCTCTTCTGTGAGTTCGGCATTTCCATAGCGGTAGTTCTGACTTAATCTTTTTATCACTCTGGGTGATTTCTAGCCTTTGCTCTATATATCTATACACACACACACATATATATAAAAATAGGTATATATACCACTATTTGTCAGGACAGTATCTTGTTTGTCTTGCAGTTCTACATTCATACACGAAGGAATACATCATTCTTTCAGTTACTTGATCAAGAAGAAATCAGTAACAAACCCCTAAACCTGGCTGAAAGATCCTAAACTGATAAATCTCTTTTCTCCAGAGATACGAGGTTTAATTCTGGCCGAACAATTCCCCACACATTTGGGCTCCCAATGATCCATTTATAGCTTATCAATCAATTAATTTTTATATTTCCACTCTGTGGAGATGTGGAATTCATTTCCTGCTGCAGAGGTTACTGGAATGGTAATGTGCAGGTGGTTTGAGATATAGCATAAATATATTATGCTTTGGTATGTCTCATTTATTATGTAAATACGCATATGTTCCATGCAGATGAAACAGCCTGATACTGCAGCAGGTCTGTGCATTGGCTGGCAGTCGTTTGTGGGGTTGCTCAATAATACAAGTCAAGCAGTGACCATAGAAGCTTCAAAAGAGGGTACCCGCCTCACAGAACTGGGAGGGTAGGAGGCCGTTCTCATAATTTTATTTGATGGCATTTACTGGTGCTTGCAAGCAGTGAATGAAATGCAAGACCTCCATCATTGTGAGGTCTGTAATGGCGTTGTACGCCTGCCGTCCTTGGAAAGGCCCTTTATTTCCTGATCTTTCTGTAGCAGTCCTCATCTGCTAATCTCAGGGGAATAAGAGAGCATTCAGGCACCACAGTTCAGTGCCTATATTATCATGGGAGCATTTGAATAGCTATCTGCTATTTCTGTTGGCTGTCTTTTGGGAGAGAAATTCTCACTGTTTTGAGAATTTAACCCAAAGAAACCCTAGCTCTAGCCAGAAGGCTCTGGAGAACAAGTCTGTGTTATTTGTCCCTAGATCATTGCTTCAGAGGTACTGTGCCTGCTGGTCTCTGTATTCTGCAGCTGTAGTATCATGAAAGAATCACTGTTATTTCTAGGGGAGGGCAGCAGAATTGGTCATGGTTTCACAAGCAGGATGCATCAAAAAAGGCAGTAAGGAAAAAAAGGGAAGCAGGAAAACATTTTTGTGCTGTGCTCCATGTACTTCATGATATTTTTGTCTTAGAGGGATGAGGGGAACTGGCCTGTCCCCCTGTTCTGGGGAGACAGCTGCTTGCCATGCAGGCTGCATGGTTTTACTTGGTCCTGTGTGATGCTCAGGTCCCACTGGAGCCCTGGCTTTTTGTTCCTGCTCTGGATGCTGGTACCGGACCATCAGTGGGTTTGATCTGTAATGACCACCATGACAGATGGTTTCCCATCACCAGGCACTTCTGTGAGAGTTACTCTTTTCGCAGGGTTAGGCAGCCCTGCAAAGGGACTTCACAGCTTGAAACATCCCTCCAATTTTGTCTTTCTTTCCAAAAGCCCTCTGTTTTGTATTCAGTTAGGATCAACAGAAACAGCTGAGACAAATCTGCCACTGCTGCTCACTTTACAACGATTTGCAAACCAGATCTAAGCCTGAACACTTGTTACACAAATTGGGACTCAATGCACAAATGAAAACTAGAAAACAAACGAACAAAATGCAGCACATTGTTGCAGTACTTGCCTCTTCTGGAGACACATCGAGGAGGGATGTTTGCTCTTTCTCTCCTCAGAAAGGCATGCAAGTTGCCAACTGCTTTTCCTTTTGACAGGGCAGCAAAGCCTGGGAGAGACTTGTTCTGCCATAGATGAGTGAGAGCACTTTCAATTGCCGTCATGAGTGGCAGAGTGCACTGTATGAGGGCAGAGTTTGGCATCATTAAAATGAACTCCTGGAACATATTCCTCTGCTTGTACTGGACAAGATGGTAAGAAATTAAGCTGTGTACATGCCTAAAGCTTTGAATGGTCCCATAAATAAATAAGTATTCCTCTGCAAAGAAATGCCTCGCAGACATCAAGACTTGCCTGTACAGCAGGTAATGCTTTGAAGGGTAGAAAGGGGCCGTGTGATGAGCAGGTGGGGGATTGTTATTACAATGTCCTTATCTCCCTTATTCTTAAAACAAAAAAGTTTCCAATGAGCTTTGCCTCTCTTGCATGCCATGGGAACAGTAGTGTCTGCCAGAACAAACACTAGGCAAGCTAATGACCATTCTCTTGAAATATCACTATAAAAAATTCAGCACCTGTGAGCGGTTTGTGAAGTCCTGGTGCAGCCTGACCTAAAAATTCAAATCAGACTAGTTTTCTGCCTGTTCATTTTGACTGAAAGGCTGAGGCACAGCTGTTGGTTTGGGAACAAGGTGATTTTCAGCTATTTTAGTTAATGACCAAACTGCCGAACAGTCAAACGATTGAGCCAAGTGACTCAAGGCATGAGCTCCCTTGGACAGTCTTGATCTTGGTGAGGACAAAATCTTAGCTCTTCTACATCCTGATTCAGACAGAATTTCTCTGGAGATACTCCCAAGAAGTGTCAATCACAGCTTAAATGCAGCTTTCATCCTGCAGCATCCTGCAGCTTGTTTCCACCCTTTGTCTGCTGTGGTTAGATGGTGGAAACAAGAATTAGGTGGTGCAGGAGGGAGAGGAAACATACTGGTTTCTGGTGAATCACACCCAAACCCGGTAACATGGCTGCATGTTACAGCAGCCTTTGTGGTTCCCTATCTATAGGCAGAAACAACATGAGATGCAGAGCAAAGAAAAGGGCTGAAAGCTGTAATGCCAGGTGTGTCTGTACTGAAAAAGCCTGGCCTGGAAGAAGTGACAGTAACTGGTATGTCAGTGTGTGAACCTGAAGCAGGAGTTATTCCCAGCTTTGTATAGGGCAGGTGTCAGCCCCTCTGTGCCTCAGCTTCCCAGCATGGGCAGTGCTTGCTGAGGTGACTGATCAGCTCATGTAGCTCTTCACTTACTGCTGTAATACCTGCATTGTTCAGCTTCTCCTCTGTGAAGCACACTACTTACTTAGCTAAAACTGTTATTTCACTTGAGCACTAATATTGGGATCTGGCAGTTTGCTGGTCTAGTATAAAAACTGTTCTTCAAGTCCTTGTGGATTAAACTGTGCTGAAATAACAAGTAGAAATAATAAAAAAGAAATCCTCTTACTGTTTTAGTTCATCTCTGACCTGCTCTTCTCGGGCTCGTCAGAAAGCACTAAAATTCAGGGGAGAAGCTTTCTTGTGATACTGTTGTGCAGGTTTGTAGAGGCAGAAGGTTTAGGTGAGCTGGTATATAGAAAGGCTACCATGTCCCCTTTGGTTTTAAAATCATAGAATCAGGAAAAGACTCTTAAGATCATCTGTAAACCTAACACTGCCAATCCCACTGCCTGTAAGTGCTACATCTATGTGTATTTTATATAAAAGCAATAGGAAGAGCATCTGAATATGCATTCTCAGTGAGTCTGTGCATTTTGAAAATGCCTGTGTTGGGAAAGGAGTGTGTACAAGTGCAATTTTCAAATGAAAACTAGAATTATTCATGAGTTTATAATAATCACTCATGCTTCTCCTCTACAGCAAGTGCTTCTCTGGTGGCTTTCTTTCATCCATCTAGACAGCAGTTGTAGCAGAAAGTGCTATTACTGTGTGTTAGCTTTCTATTAATAATGCATATATTAAAAGTGTATTTTCAAAGGTCTGCATTCTTTTTCCATAAAGTAGAAAAGTTCAATGGCAGAGAGTTGCCCATGCTTTCCATGCCTCTCCCTCCCCCAGAGCCTGAGGGATGCTTCTTGGACCTTCTTGGCTGCTACCAGTCCCAAAGGGTCACTTAACCTTTGTGTGGGACAGGGGGGAGTGACAGAGGGAATGAATGGAATTTCAGTATTTTGGCTGTATACAGTGCAGAAGAAGAAATGTTAAGGAGCCAACAGACTAGTCTTCCACTAGCTCCTGCTGTACCAGTTGTTGGTGTTGATGAAGTCAATAGTAAAACAATGAATACACTTTAGTCATTGCTGGTTGTCACACTGGTGTTGATGTACTTTTCTGTTGATTTCAGAGCACCCCTGCAGTGTAGAATCTCTCTGTTAACAGGTTAGATTTTATGCTACAGTTGGTTTGAAAAAAGATTTTGTTGTTTTGGGAAAAATAGCAAACCCTGAAAGATTTCAATTCAAAATGGTACATTTCCACAACTAACAAGCCAGGGTGTTAAACTTCAGTCCTTGTGCAAGGAATGGGATATACAACATTTTCTGAAAAGGCAGCCCTTTCTCTTTCTTCCCTGGGGAAATGTGCAGGGTATCAGGGTTGTAACAGGACCATATTTTAACTTCCACATGGTACAACAGTGTCACCACGGTGATTAGGGGAGGTTCCTGAAGATTGGAGGAGAGCAAATGTCACTCACACATTTAAGAGAGCAAGAAGAAAGGTTCAGGGAACTACAGTCAGCCTCACCTCAGTCCTTGCAAAGATGGAGGAGAAAATGTTCCTGGAAACCATTTCTAAACACATGAAAGGCAAGGTGGTAATAAGGGGCAGTCAGTGTGAGTTTACAAAGGGGAAATCATGCATGACCAACTCGACAGCCTTCTGTGATGAGATGACTAGCCTGGTGGATGAGGAGAAAGCAGTAGATATTGTTTAACTTGACCTTGGTAAGGCTTTTGACAGTATCTCCCATAACATCCTCATACACAAGATGACAAAGTGCAGATTAGATAAGTGGGCAGTGAGGCAGATAGAAATCTGGCTAAAAGGCTGTGCCCAGAGAGTAGTGAACATTCAGCTGGAGGCCAGTTGCTAGTGGTGAACCCATGGCTCAATACTGGGGCAAGTACTACTTAACATCTTTATTAATGACCTGGCAGATAGGATGGAGTCCATTCTCAGCAGCTTTGCAGATGGTACAAAACTAGGGGGTTACACCAGGTTGTTGTGGTGCCATCCAGAGGGACCTCAACAGGTTGAAGAACTGTGTTGAGAGGAACCTTGTGAAATTCAACAAGGGAAATGTCAAGTCTGGCACCAGGGAATGAAGAACCCCATGCAACAGTATATGCTGGGGGCTGACCAACTGGAAAACAGTTCTGCAGAGAAAAACCAGGACCCATCAGTGCACCACCGTGGCAAAAGCCAACAGCCTCCTGGGCTGCACTGGGAGAAGTGTTGCCAACAGGCTCAGAGAGGGGACCCTTCCTCTCTGCTCAGCACTGGTAAGGACACATCAGGAGTTCTGGGTCCAGTTCTGGGCTTTCCAGTACAAAAGCAACATGGACCGTGGGCCATGAAGATGATGAAGAGACTGAGCACCTCTTTTATGAGGAAAGGCAGAGGCAGCTGGGGCTGCTCAGCCTGGAGAAAGCTTGAGGTGGGCATAAATATTTGATGGGAAAGAGTGAAGAAGGAAGAGCCAGACTCTTCTTAGTAGTTCCAGCTAACAAGACAAGAGGCACTGGGCACAAATAAAAACAAAGAAAAATTTAATCTGAACATATGAAAACACTTCTTTCCCATGAACATGATCAAATATTGGTGCAAGGCTGCCCAGAGATTTCCATCTATGGAGATATCCAAACCCCAACTGAACACAGTACTGGGAAACTTGCTCTAGCTGCCCCTGCATGAGCTGGGGAGTTTGACTAGATGATCTCAAGGGGTCCCTGCCAACCTCAGCTGTTCAGTGGTTCTGTAATATTTTAGTTGTGAACATTTGCTTGCATCTGATAAATAAAAAATGCTTCCAGGGAAATGATTATTTGAAGTGCAAAACTTGAAATACAAAGAAGGAGGAAACCCTTAAAGTAGCCCCTGTGTATTGGTCCACTATTCACCAGTGATGAAACCTGCCAGTTTTTAATGTTTTTCAAATTGTTACCTGGCAGAGGGCAAAGATCTTCATCTGAAAGCAGGGACTTCTAAATGGGTTTTCTGTGTTGTTTACACTATGATAGATGGAAGCCTGACATACCTCCACATGGCAGAAAATATGCTATTCCCCAGATAAAGTGTCCATCTTGGTTATTTTCTGAAGGCAGCACAGGACAGATATGTATATGCAAAGCTTAAGAGACAAAGGACTTTTTCTGATTATTTGTCAAGTACCACCTTGTTTCTAACACATCCTGAATGAATAAACCTGTTATTGAGCTGAGATAAAGTACTTGAAGTTCCTGGGAACTTATTACTGTCAACCCTTCCTTCACAGATCTGACCTGCCCTTACTGAAGTTCTCTTGTTCATCTATGGCATGCAGTGCTCAAGTCCCTCCTGAATGGCTCCTCCATGTACTGCAGCATGAAGCTCTGCCAGATGCCACATTTTTAATCTCACTCTAGCTTGCCAGTGAGAGATGTGTAGCTATATAAACACTGTTGTGAATTTACAGACTGACTTACAATTTCCACGTATACCAGAGGTGGTCTTTTTATTTCGCCCCTCCCACTTATTGCAGTCTATATTTATAGTATGCCTTGGATCATCATCTGTCACATCTTTTATTTCTCAGTATCAGGTGTTCCATCACCCAGGCAAGGAGGTACTGAAGCAATTGTTCTTTGTTTGCTTGGGCTTTTTTCCCCTGCAGCTATTTACATAGCCATGCAAAAGGTAAAAGGATTATGCACCAATGATAGCAACAACCAAGGCACTAATTCTTAAGCCCTGGTCTTCCTAGAGAAATTATGGGAGGAACATTGACACCCTCCTGTCTTTTCCACTGAAATCTAGGGTGTGATGTGTAGGCATGAGACCCTTGTGTTTACTAGCTTGCAGAAGAGGAGTCTCACATTTTCAGTTCTGTGGGGCTGACTCGTGTGTCTACAAAAGCCTTGTACTGCCCAGAGTGGAGCAGCAGAAACAATGCAAGTCAGTGGAGACTAAGAGCAGGATATTTGGAAGTGCCCAAGTCCTGCTTGGAAGATGAAACAGTTCAGCATTCAACTTTCATTATCACTCAGCCTCAGATGTTTAGATCACCATTAGGATCTGAAGGAATAGATGTGTTGTTGAAACACATGCTTTGGTGCTTAAAGGAGAGGTCCCCTATGTTTACCTGCAAAGTGTGCAAGTCAGTCAAGTCAGTGCACATGTGAATGCATTTAGAGGAAAATGTATTCAGTACTGTTGTGCTTACTGCTCTGGTGCTAGTGAATTTTCCTAATTTTACTGATAAAGATGTTCTGAAGATGAGACTCAGGCATCTCTGGTTTTGAAAATTTGTCCAGACTCATCCTAGTATGAGAACTCTCTCAATATGTGTCTCCTTTCAAAAAAATAAACTATATTTAAGATGTTGCTTCAAAATCCATCCCACTATTTCATGCCTGCTTTCGCCTTTAAACATCACATTTCTACTTATGAACTGTTTCAGACATAACCTTTATGAAGACTGCAATATACCTTGCATCTGAGGGGCAGCAGAGCCAGCTGGTGCATCTCTCAAATAGCATCTATACACCTACATCTGTCTGATGATATTTTGTACTGCATATACATGAAATATGCACAACTTGTTTCTCTGTTATTGTTAAGGTGGCATTATCAACTCTGAAGATTTCGGCAAAGCTAAACGGGTTATTTTTTAGATATAAATATATTTATATAAATATAAAGGGAGACTTTCAGACAGCATGAAGAGCATTCACATTTCTGAATCAGGTTGAAAGTCAATGGCAATTGAGGGCTGACTTTCTCTGCAGATCCTCTGGTCATGGTTCCCTGTGTCAAAAGCTGTCCTGGCTCCGCTGGACCCTGCTCATGTGAGTATCTTCAGAAGCTGTTTGGTGAGATGTGACAAGACCTTTATCCCTGACTTCTCAGGTGTTGCTCTCTGGGCAGTTGAGTTCCTCCATATAGTCCTTTGGGCATTAGGTCTGTTTGCCTCCCTCACAGCAAACAGGTTGCATCAGTAAATGTCTGATGGGTAAAGCCATTTGTGCCTTCATCCAAACAGGCATGTAGGGTTCGAGTCTGTCTGGCTGCTCCATGCTGTAAAGAGTCTCTCTCTAGGAGAAACCCTTGTTCTACATGACCAGACTTTGCTGCTTTGCCCTTGTGATGCAGAACAGGATGTGAATGTGAGACAGGGAGAGGGCTCTGACCTGGGGTAGCTGATGACACCAATGGTTTTTGCATGTGCTTTTGTGGGCTTGTGGGACATCAAGGAGCAGCACATTGTACAGTGAGGTGGTCACTCTTCCTGGGGCAGCTAGCCCCTGCACTCCAAATATAAGTAGACAACAAATACCTGGTATATTTCTAACATCAAGCCACCTGAAAGGATTGACCCAACCACTGAATTTCCTGTGATGAATCCCACCGTTTCCATAGAGACCTTCAACTTTACATCTTAGTGATGCCAAAGGAATCAGAAATAGCTGTGTTGTACTGTTGTGCATTTCAGGCCTTTCATCACTTAATAAAAAATAAATGTTAGAATGGAATGGAATGGAATGGAATCAGAAAGCTCTGCAATTTGTTAATCTGGAAAACTGGCTCCGTAGCAACCACTCAGAGTGCCTGACAGCTCCAAACTGCTGACCCCTGTAGATGCAACACTTCATGATGAGGTTTCACATGACAGTGCTGCTTGACTCTTTCTGCCAAGCTGCATGGACACACTGGTGCTCTGCTTTGGGTGGCATCTTCCGGAGAAGAATGATTAGGAAGCACCCTTTTGTCCTGCGGCTGGCAGATGGGTACCTTTGCTGGTCCTGCCAGCTGCCCAAAGCATGGATGGGGCTATCTGGCCAAGCCACTGACTAGTGCTAATATCTTCACTGACAAAGGCAGGAAATCTTATGTGGTTGCCCAGAAATGTTGGAAAGGAGCTAATCTGGCTGCCAAATGAATGTATTTTCTGCAGCTGGAACTGCTACTAACCAGCTGGCCAGGTCCCTGGGAAAAGTCACGTAAGATAACAAACTTGTCCTTTAGTAACAAATGCCAGGTGACAGCTAGATAGTGAGATAGAAGCTTGCTTAATTTGTTGCTCATGTTTCCTCTTTAAAGTGACAGCAGCTTCTTTCTCTGGCATAAACCAACCATGAACCGAAGGTTAAAACATCTGATCAAATTTCTCTGTTTATTTTCCCTGGTTTGGGGCCAATACAAACCTTGAAGCACTCAGATTTAACTAATCAGAGGTGCTGTGCAGGGGGTGGGGGAATGTGAACCAGAGCAGCAGGAGCCCAAGGCAGCTGCTGGCCAGTTCCTCACTTCTGCCAGGCTCCCACAGCTGAGACTGAGTTGGACTGGCCTCCTTCTCCAAACTCTCCTCTTCCTCACCAGCTCTAGAGGGGGGGATGTCTCCACATACCCAGAGCTGCAGGGCTGGCTCTGGACAGAGGCAGCTCAGCTTCTCCCCCCAAGGTAGCTTCCAGGGCCATGGAGGTGGAAACAGTGTTCTGCAGTCAAGGGCTTCAGTCTGAGTGTAAGCCCAGAAGTCCTCACAGCTACTGCAAATGCTGAAAAGAGAAAAATAAAAAGGCAAAACCCCCTACGTTTTCCAAAACCTGTGGAGCATTGCTCTGGCTCCTTCCATCTTCTGCCTTTACTCCAGCTGGCACTGGGCTGGATCTGGGTGGTAGAGAGAAAAATTGGAACTTTCTTAAAGAAAATAGGCATTTCTGCCTTGGCTTTACTTTGGCATGGAAAAATCTGAAATCCTGTCAGAAACTTCTATGTGATTTTTTTCTCTATAAATCAGCAGAGAAAGGATTTAATATTTTTTCGATGTTGTTAGTATTTTAGAATTCCTTGTATTGTTTAATTATAGTCTCTATAAGCATAACCTGGCTTTTGCTTACCTGTCATTTACTTCCAGAATTTGAATTTGCGCTCAAAATATTAGAGATACATCAGGAGGCAAAAAATGCATTTATTCCTTATGTAGTGCAGCTTTATCTCTTCCAAATAGCTGTTTAGGTCATTAAGTGACATTATTTGAAATAAAATAACACATTTTCATTTATTTACTAATTTTTTAGCAGTATTTTCTTCCTACCATGTATTTTGTTCCTACCATGTATTTTGTATGTTTTCTGTTAGAGCAGGGATCTAAGACCACAGAGATCAGCTTAGCCTATGACGGAGTTAAAAATGTTGCCACAACATCAGTACGGCTCATGAAAGCAAAAGATGCTGCAGAAGCATAGAATCACAGAATCATAGAATATTACGGTTGGAAAGGACCTTAAGATCATCAAGTTCCAACCCCCCCTGCCATAAGCAGGGACATCCCACACTAAACCGTGTCACCCAAGGCTCTGTCCAACCTGGCCTTGAACACTGCCAGGGATGGAGCATTCATGACTTCCCTGGGCAACCCATTCTATGTGGTATTGTTTGGAGCATGAGATAACCAGTGCTTGGAGATCTTCCTGTAATTTGACAGTTCTCCTCCTCTGCCTAAACTCTTGTGTTTTTCCCAGTCCTTGCTGTCAGATTTCAAGATCTTGGTGCACACTGCAATTTGGGCACTGATTTATGGGGGTATAAAGCTGAAACAGAATCTGTCACAAAATGTTTGTGCTGTGATAGTTTTGAAACATGGGTAATCTCAAAAGCTCAGGAGCTGTCAGGCCAGTCTCAGTGTTTTAATCAAAACCATCTGCAAGTTAATTGATCTACTGCTGTATTTTCCATATGCTCTTCTTGTAAACTACTCTGCCATCACTATAAAGTCACATAATTGCATGAAACAGTGATAGCACCTTTCTGAGAACTCCTGGTAATAACTAAGTTTTATAGGGAAGCAAATCTTCACATTCACAAAAGCCACTGCCTCTGCCATTTGTGTGCCTTGAAGTCTTGGAGCTAAAAAATGGAGCAGTGCATGATGATATTATTTACAATGCCTCAGGGAGAAATTTCAAATGATGGCTCTGCCTGTGACGTAGCAAACATTAGAGCTGGTTGGGAAAGGATTTTTTCCCTGTCACAAACTTTCTGGCTGAGATTTTCCTTTAGAAGAAGTTTAAATGTGGACAACACATTATTTTTCACTGGAAAACATTATGAGAAAATTTTCAGTGACACTCATCATCAAATAGGCAACCCTGGATATACACAATGTGTTCAGTTCAGCTGAATGACACAGGAGTCTGGTGCAAACACATCTGGTGCGTGCTCAGATGAGGGTGTTTAAATCTTTGGACATGTAGGAGCAAATATTTGCTACTATTTTTATTTTTTTAATAAACTGAAATTACTCTTTGATGTATAGTCCTGTAATGCAGCAGTCAACAAAGAAGATGTAGTGCATTGGTAAAATCAAAGAAGGGAGTAATAACTGTGTTTCTGATTTCTCTTTTCACATTAATGAACTCTGTTTTTTCTGCCCATGGATCACCTACATGAGGCAACAGTGATGTGTGCTGGGTTCACATCACCCCAGAAAGGTACCTAAGGCTCTCTCTCAGGGTGGTGATGGAGAGTGTTTCCCAAGCTAAACTGTTATGCCTGCATCCCTCTGTAAAGGCCCATCTCTTCCCAGTGACCACTGAGAGAAATTTAGGAAAACCATCCATCCAACAGAGCTGGTGCACAGCCTGATTGGGATTAATATCTCTTTTTCTTTTCCCTCACCTGTGAAGCTCTCCCTGAAGAGCTGGTGGAGAGGGCAGTGTCTCTGAAGAGCGGTTGTGAATATCAGTCTCAGGGAAGGAATTTGCATGCAGGGAAGGAATTATCTCACCACTTGGCTTTGACCACCCTCCAGGTGGCATCACAGTGTGAACTCTTGCAGCAGTCAACACCTTAAAAGAAAGAAACAGGTACTGGTAATGGAAGATTTCGTTATTAGGCCCATCATTCTCACACTGGATGCATGGAGTGCTTGTGATGTGAAGCAACTTGCCTCCTGGTTACAAGGGATCTTTTAGGACAGCTAGATGGGTGGAGAGTGAGCAGTTGTGGTCTGTATTGGTACCAGTCACGTGGAAGTGTGGGACCTATGCTCTAGAGACTAAATTCAAGTGGTGGGCAGAAGGCTGAAGTCCCAGACTTGATGAGAAATAGGCAGAGGTTCAGCGTCTCACAGTGTGAATGATACCATGAAACTCTCCTTTCAGAAAGGAAACAGGTGACTGAAAAACAGGAGAGGGGAATTTCTTCTAGAAGCTGTAGGAGAACTAGTTGGCACACAAAAACCTGGACTGACATGAGCTTGAAGCTGTCTTGCCTTGAATGCATGCGTGAGGAGACCAGGAGGGATATAAACACCACAACTGTTGTCAATAAGGAAGGCAGATTATCACATGTGTGCAAGATGAAGTGACAGAGTGAGGACACAATTTGCAAGTATTTCTACACCAGTGCTAGAAGCCTCAAAAAATAAGGTGGAGCTGGTAGCCCTGACACAGCAGGATCTTAGAAACATGGTGGAAGGGAAATAAACAGTAAGACAGAGTTTTCCAAGCCTTAAGATTCACCGAAATGGTAGTGTTAGATGCACAGATGAGGGAGTGACATGCTCTGTGAAGGATTACAGGAAGTGAAGCAGCATAAAATTATTACTGGAAAAGAGAAACACAGTTGGATTGTTGTTGTTGGAAATCCCATACTCCAACACTAAAGACACAGTCCTGACATTGGACAGCCATGGGCAGGATAATGACAGTGATCAGCCAGTAGTAGGGGAAATTAGGTAGGCTGTTGGGATTGGTAGTGAAAGTAGGAGAATTCAGTTATTCAGTGCCTCAAGAGCAAGATGCAGAGATAAAAAATCTGAGTGTAAACCAACAGCTTCCTGCAACAGCTAGTCCTAGGCTGAACAAAGAAAGCCTGGATTTGGTCTGCAATGGTGCATAGGGTCTCACCTGAGAGTCACTAGTGAGAGACATAATTATAGCAGCAGCCACAGTACAAATCGTTTTAACACTGTGGCGTCAGGAGAGAGCAGGATAAATTAATCCAGCATGAGAATGCTCAATTCAGAAACAGGGAGCAACATTAAAAGGCAGTAATTAGTCAAAAACCCCATACAGAACAAGCTAAAAACAAATCAAACAAAACCAGTCTGAAAAGCTAGAAACCCTGACCAGCACATCCTTCCTATTGGGATCATTTGTCCTACCCATCATGGTCCTTCTTTTGTTGCTGTGCACTGCCTAGAGATAGATACACTAAGAATATGGCCTTAGAACATCCCTGGGTCTATTTGGGTTTTTGAACATCTTTTCAACTACTGAGGTGAGCACCTTCAGTTAGGGAGAGATTATGGTGAAGAACAAGCCTTCTGCTTCTAAGAGATGTTGCTGTGTTTGAGAGCTGGTGGTCTTGCTCACTTGCTGAGCTTCAGCCCTGGGACATTGCATCTTCTAGAGCTTCAGCCCTGGGGCATTGCATCTTCTAGAAGAGCCTATGCACTATAGGCAGAGAAATAGGAGCCTTATGCACTATAGGCAGAGAAATAGGAATGAAGTTAACTCAGAAATACTGAAGTGCAACATGGAGGACTGTGGGGTGAGAAGAATGCAGGCATATTAACAGGGCTCCTTGGTGCCACAGGTGGACAGACAATAAATTATAGATCCTCACAGCTTCGGCTGGATATGCAAAGCAGGAGTGCGATGTGTCTGAAGTTCTTGTGTTTGTATGACACTGTGTATGTCTGACAGAGACTCGTTAAAGAAATGCCACTTGCTTGCAAGCTGTATGCCATTGACAGTCTCGTCTGCTCATTTACTGCTCAGGCAGGCAGGCAGGGGTGGGTGAGGAACTCTCACAGCTCGCCTTTAACTATGGCTGATGACAAATTTATAAGCCTGCAATGCTCAGTTTTCTCATCTGAGGAGGGAAACAGTAAGAATGAACTTCTTCCTGACATTTAATCTATTACTGTGTTTGTTACAGTTCAGAAGCTGGAGAAGTAAATCTGAGCATGATGATAAGGGATTTTTAGCTGATATAATTTGTTTTGTATGTATGCTGACATCTCTGCAGAAAGGGTTGCAGGTTTTAATGGAAGTGTCCAGTGATAGACTTATTTTCCTGGTAATGCACTGGATTTCTCCAGCTGGAAATAAGTTGTCTGTTTTTCTTTATTTAAGGCAGAGTGGGGAAAGAGAGGTGTGAGATACTGCTTAGAAGAGTGCAGAAATGTATAAACTGAAGTGCTTTACAAACTAATGATGACTCAATTTTGAACAGCTTGGAAAATGTTCATTTCATGGATCAGGAAGTTTTAGGGCAAAGATGAGGATCATGCTAAAAATCATCTTTTTGTTAGTAGAGAAGGGGGTAAATGTTTTTTAAAAGTACTTAAAAATAGATGTACTGCTTGACATTCAGTTATTGAAATGGTTTCCTGCTGTTTGTATCATATGAATACAGTGTCTAGCAGTAGCTTTTTCAATATTATTCATTTAGTCATTGATTCTATTTGAAACACTTTTCTTTTGCCATGCATTGTAAATGCACACATTGGGCTCCTAATCAGAGGAAAGCTGAGCACCTTGTTTGAGGTCGGATGCTTCTTGTCCCTTGGCAACAACTGCATCGTGTTCTTCAGTGAGCTCCTTTCTTAATGGTATCACAACAAGCTGCATACAGCTCTACCATAAAAGGAGTTATTGTATTAGTGGAAAGCATTGGGCTATGCATTTGGTATCAGAAAAAGGGTCAGCCTAAGGTAGGAAAAGGCTGCACCTTTTTGTTTCTGAGTAATAGTAATGATTTATTATAAAGAAAAACGAGTGTTGTGTGTATTCATGCACCAATTATCAGAGAAAAAGACCCAAGCTACCACTAGTCCTAGACATTCCAGTAAATCAGCTTCCTTGACAATAATGAAGTATTTTTTGTTCAAGTATCTTTGTTCAAGAATTGTGTTCTTAAACACATTTTTAAAGGAAGCAAAGAAGGAACAGCACAAGTAAACAGTGTAGTTAGCGGCCTTAAACCTCACATCTGATCTAATTGAAGCTCACTGAAGCCCAGACCAGAGTCCCAGCAGAACCACTTTAGCTTTTCAAGACCATTCATTCATGAGAATAAAATCCAAACAGGAGTTGATTTTGTCTTTTGACTTCTATCTGTCATACATAGGCATTAGATATCCATGTGGGCTTTCAGCTCATCTCTATTATCTACTCCACCACCTTCCTTCTTCCTCTGGAGCAAGTGCACTGAAGCCCCAAGGATGCACATTAGTATCGGTCCTGGCATGCAGTGTTGCCTTCAAAGGTTGTGGAAAGCAACAACCATGTGTAGAATATAAATCAACCCAGGCCATGACAAAGCCCTGAGGTCCTGATCTCTTGATCATTTATATCAGTAGGCTGGCTGAAATATGACCATCCAATCTGATTTTCCTCCCGTGGAAGCCTGCTCATGGGAGGGTGATTCATAGCCTGTCTGTATTTCATCCAGACATTGGATTCAGATTAGAGGAGCTCCTGGGTCCTGCAAAGCTGCCCAATGGCTCTGGTGGTGTTTGAGTCAGGAATCTTACTTTAAAGGCATTCTGTAATGAAAGACACTTTACAGTGATCAGAAAGGTGGTATCAGAGGGAGAACTGTCTGCTGCAGTTGTAGATCAGTCTCCCTCTTGGAGAAAGGAGATGGTGGTAAAAGCCCTGCTGTGTACATTATCAGCACCTAAAAATTATGTACCAAGTAATCTGTATAGTGCTAAATGCTGTCGGGGAGAAACTGAAGAGAGAGAAAACAGTAGAAAATACTTACTAGTGCAAAGATTAAAGCAATGCATAAATGTTAAGATGATTTAAGGGACTTCATATAGCTGGGAAACACATCTCAAAATGCCAAGCTTTGCTGGGTGTTTGAAAGATGAGCTGTGTTGGACACAGGGGTCAGACCGTTTTAGTGGTGGTCTGAATAGCATTATTAGTATAGAATAGCTTTAAGAGGGAGAGTCCAGGTACCTGAGAAGCCCTCTTCCCAAAATGAGGGAGTTCATCTCCTGTTCCTGTACCAGGGTAGTTTTGTAAATTTCTGTTTATCGAGAGATAGTTTAACTGAACCTATGGATAGAGCTTTGGAGTTTTAGAACACTTCTAACTTCAAGGCAAAGGGGAGATGGGCATTACACAACTATGCAATTTTTTTTCCTAATTGATCTTATAAATCTCCTATCACAAAGATGAAGATAAACGTTTTGTTGCAGCTGTAAGACAGATGTGTGCTGTGAATTTTCAAGTAAGTCAGATTAAGAACAGCCCTCAGCTTGTCCTTCACAACCATTTAAATCAGTGGAATCAGAAGCTGCTTAGTCTATTCTGAGGGCACATTACAAGAAAATTTCTGGCATGTATCCTTCTTTATAGGTTTTCCCTTTATTTTTAGTTATACTTTGGATAGAACCAATCTGCTCCACTACACATGGTTTTAGATAAGGTTTTTGTGACTCTTATGACTGCATTTACATGGAGGAAGGACTCTGTTCCTAGGAAGGGTCTTTTTCCCGAAAGGCTTGCAGATATACAAGAAATATTCAGGATACACCTTGAGGGGTACCATGTCCTTATAACCAGGGTTATTTCAAATGGACATTTTGGTAGCAGCTTCCGTGACAGACCAAGACCCTCTTATGCAAGAGGCTATTAGTTATGTTGGCTATAACACATAGATGACCCCAGTCACAAATGCCCAATTCAAGGGCCCATCTTCTACACCAGAGCTGGTTCAGGCATATTCTAATACACTGTCATGTAACCAGCTCAGCTGTGTGTAGTGGCAGGGCAGGATGAGCTGTGGAGCACACCCAGGTATTTCTCCCCAGACTCTCTGGGGAGACACAGGGGAAATCAGGGATGGTGATGCTCATACAGCTTGTCCAAACTCAGGACATGACTGGAGAGTTGCTGATCTCTCAGTTTACAAGCCTTATCTCTTCATTTAGCTTACCTTAGGAGGATGCTCTCAATACCCAGGTAGGTCAACAGTCATCCTGCTCACAAGAGCCTGAGATACCTGGAAGGACAAGAACTAGACCCACCAATCCCTGTTGAAACCTTCTTGTAGTCCTCTGTTAAACTTAGAATCATAGAATTGCAGAATGGTTTGAATTTAAACAGACCTTAAAGCTCATCCTGTTCCAAACCCCCTGCCATGGACAAGGGCATCTTCCACTAGACCAGGTTGCTCCAAGCCCCATCCAACCTGGCCTTGGACATTGCCAGGGATGGGGCAGCCACAGCTTTTCCAGGCAACCTGTGAAGTGTCTCACCACCCTCACAGCGAAGAATATTTTCCTAATGTTTAATCTAAACCTACCCTCTTTCAGTTTAAAGCCATTCCCCCTGTCCTGTCACTACATGCCCTGGTAAAAAGTCCCTCTCCAGATTTCTTGTAGGTCTCTTTTTGGAACTGGAAGCTGCTCTAAGATCTCCCCGGAGCCTTCTCTTCTCCTGGCTAAACAAGTCCAGCAATCTCAGCCTATCTCCATAGAAGACTTGGCATAAACAGCTTGCCTGAGGCTCTTAAGTGTGTGAGAGAGGAGGAACAGCACTTGAGCACTCAGGCAGGCTTTTCTTACCCAAACCACTAGTATCAGTTGGTGAACAACTTTCTCTTCGCTCCCTGTGTATGTAAAGGTAGCTCTCCTGCCCATACAATACAAATACCTCCTTTGAAATCACAATAGCACCAATGTGTGTCTGACACTAGAGCATCCTGCAAGCTGCTGGGAGTGCTGTGTGATTGCTCTCCCCATTTGACTTCAGTGTTGATGAGTGTCATGATTGCCAGAGCAGGGAAATGTCAGCAACTGTATCTTTTTGGTGGCTTTTGCCAGCAATGGCCCTTTGAACAGATGATGCCCGGAAACAGGAGACGTGAGATGACCGTCTGGGTCTGGGAATATGAATGGCTTTTCTATCACACAGTGTTTTGGAAATGTCAGCTGTAATTGAAACTTAATCTTCCAACAAGTTTCAGCTGGCTGCTATTTACAGACAGCGTGAATGTTGCATTATAGTCAAATGGCATCTGGACTAAGAGGTTCTGTTGATTTATCCCTTTTTTTCCTTCCCCCCCCCCCCCCCCCCCCCCCCCCCCCCCCCCCCCCCCCCCCCCCCCCCCCCTCCCCCCCCCCCCCCCCCCCCCCCCCCCCCCCCCCCCCCCCCCCCCCCCCCCCCCCCCCCCCCCCCCCCCCCCCCCCCCCNCCCCCGCCCCAAAGGACACTGACAGCCAGGGTGTGGGTCCCAGGCTAATCTGACTTTCTCAAATCAGATACTTCCTGTTTTCCAAGCATGATTTTTTAGAAATAGCCTGTGTGGAAAAAAACAAACCCAACCCAAAACATCCCAAAACTCTCACCTGCCGTATCAGGACATGCCGTGGTGTTGTCTGGGGAGTGGTAGAGCTGAAGAGTACAAGCTAAAAGATGAACCTAAACCTATGTCTGCAGCTAGCTGGGGTGTATTGGACAAAAGCAAGGAACAAGCATATTTAGGCCAATGAAATCACTGTTTATGCAACACTGGACTATGAGAGAAATAAGTAGTGTTTCCAATGGGAGGATTACCAACAGGAAAGACTGCTGTGATACTTAGTGCTTAAGGCGTTTCAGAAGGTCTTTGATCATGTGTGCTTATCAATAAGGACAGGGATTTCTTCCCTCCACCTGTCAGCCCTGCAAACTGAACCTCACTTGTTTAGGGAGCTGGGACAGCGTCTTGTGCAGGGGATAACAGAGCCCTGCTGGTGTGCAACCCACCCGCAATGGCAGGTCTCCACAAGCATGATGGCTTGGGCTTCAGTTCCCAGTTTTGCAGTCAGTGGCAAGCACAAAATATTCAAGTGCAAAAGTTGAACAAGATTTGTGTGGAATTTCCACTCACTATGGTCAGACTGGTAGATGAAGTGGGGTTTACTGCCTAGTTTGAACTTAATGAGCTCCATATCCCACCTTCACTCTTCCTAGTGCTGTGAGTGCATGTGAAGGATGCACAGGACTGGGGTGCACAGTGCCCATACTGGACTAAAAAAGGGAAAATTCACCAAAGCCATTGTGGGTTTTGCTTCTGTGGCCCCAGCAGTCCTCTCCACAGAGCTCAGGACTCTGTACAAGGTCTGTCAATTAGCTTGGACACTAGGTGCTAGCTCGACCTCAGGTTGGGCTGGAACACACAGCAGAGGTGAGCACCATATGTCCTGGACCTGCAGGAGTACCCAGCCAAACAGCCAACGCTTACTTTGCCTTTGAAGTCAGCAGCTGAAGCTGGAACACGTCCAGGAAGATCCATGAAACAAGGCATTTATTTTTACAGAGGAAATCCTAGTGTTAAACAAACTAATCTTCCCAAAAATGATATGGCTCCTTTTTTGGGTGAATTACATGAAGGAATTCCTGATAAAGGATCCTTCTCAAAAATCCATCTCAAATATGTATTTGATTTATCATACCGATGGTTTTGAATCAAAATTTCAAATCAGGCCTCTAAATTACGCCTGTGGAAAAATGTACCCACACACAATGGCCTCCAGTTAATGCTCAGTGTGTGAGCCCCATTTCTAACTCATTCGACAACTCAGCTGTATTCAGATGCTCTTTAATACACTGGGGTTTATAGTTTACATAATAAGAAAGAAAAATACAACAGTCAAATCCATCATTCCACATTATAAATCCATGGGATTTACATCCATTTACATTGTGCCTACATACCACAATTTCCAATACATCCTTTCCTGTCTTGTGACATACACAGAGAGTATCATTCCCTCAGTCTATGGACCTTCCCTCTAAAAAGTCCATTGAGTTCATTTGGTCTGTGACTCTGGGCTCCATCTGTCATAGTAGTCCTTCACGGCATGAGGAATGGTTCATGGTGCTGGACTGCTGCATGCTGAAGTCAGTTCTAGTCCCATCATCACTGTGCTTGTCTAGTTCTAGCATCATTGCACTTTGCCCAGCTTCATCAAAATTCATTCGTCATTAATCTGGGTGATTTTTACTGTAATATCATTGATATGGCATATAGCAAACACAGTAGTGATGACATACAGTATTATGTAGCAATTAACCTCATTGGCTGTTCTCACCCAGAATAAAATCCCCTTGAGGTACATGCTGGACATTCCCACCTTTCCAAGTAAAGTTTTGCAGATTTTAATTTTATGTTTACAGTTAAAAATCCTGGTATTACAGTAATTCTCAAACTTTGCAGCAGGCTCTTGATCTGTCTGATCTTGTTGTGTCACAGATAGCTGTATATCTATCTAATGAAAGAGATTACTTTGATTATTTTGTACCTACTGTTAGAAGTAAGCCTGACCTGTATATATTAATTCGTGGCCTATAGTTGTCATCAGTGATTATCATTGTGAAATAATCTTTCATGTTTAAGCCAAATTATTAATAATGTGTCAAATTCCAGGACATTTAATCAAAGCACAGGATGCACAGTTACCTGAGTTTATTTAATCAGAAAACTCCACTTCCATTGTTCATACATAGAATGTAGTATCAGGAACTCAGAGAATGTAGAAAAAAATCTTTACTTTCTCCATTCAGATATTAAAATGTAAGGCAAGGTATATTCACCAAAGAACCAAATGCACTCAGTAGCACAGTGTGTACAACTAGAAGTTTCACCACTGAGTGTTCCATGCATTTTTTACTTTTGCTGTTGTAAGCAGAGAGCACAGGGGGTTATAGGGATGCTGGGGAGGGACTCTTCATTAGTGACAGGACAAGGGGTAATGGGTTAAAACGTAAACAGGGGAAGTTTAGATTGGATATAAGGAAGAAATTCTTTCCTGTTAGGGTGGTGAGGCCCTGGAATGGGTTGCCCAAAGAAGTTGTGAGTGCTCCATCCTTGGCAGTGCTCAAGGCCAGTTTGGACGAAGCCTTGCATGGCATGGTTTAGTGTGAGGTGTCCCTGCTTATGGCAGGGGAGTTGGAACTGGATGATCTTAAGGTCCTTTCCAACCCTAACTATTCTATGATTCTATAACTGCACCAGGCCTTAGAGCAAAAGCAATCCCATAAGTGAGTTTGCCTTTACCTAAAGCAGGAATAACCCAGACTATCCTCCCCAGTATATCTTTTTTATGCACCACAGGAACCATACCCCCCTCTACAGAAGTCCTGATTGGGCCAGCCCTGCTTCCAGATCCCCTACTGCTGACTAAAACCAGGTGGCTTTTGCCATATATATATCCCAATGCTTGCAGGTCCCACTCTCCTGGCTGTGGGACCCTGGGCTCTTTCAATCCTCCCAGCTGTGGGATGTCCTGGGCAGTCCCTCAACCTGCTGGGCTGTGGTCTGGCAGAACTGCATTCCCTGTCCTGTGAAGGTGAGAAAGGTGCTGATGTACGGCTGCCTGCATTCCCTCATCTTTAGCAGCACTCCCCTTTCTCCACCAGCTCCAGAAGAAGACTCTGGAGGGGTGTGTCAGGCTGCTTGAACTGTCTTCTTTTCCCCTCCTCTCCTGGGCCAGATGCCTAAAATTGCAGTAGAGCTTTGTCTAAATTACTCACCTAAATGAGATTTACTGCAACCTGTCCAATTTGTCTGTTCTAATGGGTGGTTTTATTGCCTCAGCTGCAATTGCTTTGGAATGTGCTTTGTTTATAGCAATAATTGATCATGCTTTGTTACAAGTGAATTAGTGGCAGCTGGAAGATCTAAGCTCTAATTTTCCTTCAGATAGGGAGAAATTTCATAACTTCTATTACTTGTGTATAAGAAAACCTCTCTTCTTCCTTTTCCCTTCTAGTTTTAGAAATGTATTTCCAGTGTGCAAGCCACAGTGGGAGCCCATTGAATATGCTACTCACCAATGAACTGGTGAATTTGGTGCTTAGGAGAAGTCTGCCATTGGTCTTTTTGATTTAAAAAGATTGTTTGATAGTATGCTTCATTAGACAGACAAAATGCTGTACAAATATTATTCCAACATAATTCAGCTTTCATAAGAAAGCTAAAGAGAAATATTCCCAGATGCCACAATGAGAAGCTTCTGCACTCATTGCCACTAGCAAGGGCAATTCTGTATGCACAAAGAATAGGTGAGTGATGGGAGCAGGAGGCATGGTCTGTACCGGGTGTACCTGCTTGGGCTCATCAAAGTCTGAAGGATAGTTAGTTTCTATGAGGTGAATGAAAACCTCCAAATATCAAACCCCTGGCATTTGACATAGAATATTTTCATACTGGATTCCAATTTAATGGTCGCAGAAAGCAAAGTGAAAAGACAAACTACATAATGTTGCATTTTAAAAGCCACTTCAGGCTGTGTTGAGATCTGCCACAATTCTCTAGTGATCCCAGTTTCAAGCACTTGGCCCTTGGTTAGACACCTCTCACACTTCTGGCTACCTGTATGGTGACAGAAAGAGACAAGGACCTCCCAAAGTGGTCCGTGCCCTGGGAGAGCTGAATGGTGCTGTGGAGCTCTTGGTTTCCTTCCACTCTTTAGAAAAGGCAACTAGTCCCCTGATGTAGGTAAGTCTGTGCCCAGACATACCTTTGGGCTTGGGGAAGATGTTTTTCTTTCCTGCCTCCATTCATTGCCTTAAAAAGTCACCTTAACAAAAGATATTGGCTGTACAATTCTGCTGTGAGAATTACAGTATATGCAGAGGGCTTAGATAAAGACAACACAGTTTATGTGACAGATGGGTTTTAAAGCATTGGCTGATGTTCCCAGTAATAAGGGATATTCACTTTAATTCAGGGAGGGTCAGCTGTAGATCTGCTTTTAGGTCTGAAGCATGTGAACTGATTCCTACTCGTAAGCAGTTACAAAGATCTTGTTTTCTGGGCTGAAGCAGGAAATGAGCAGAAGCCAATGACAACACAAACTAACCCCAGTTTCCATTCAGCCATAGGGAATGAACAGGTGTCATGTATTTCCTACTCTTTGATCCCTTTGCTTTGAACACTTCACAGCAAAAAAGTGCTTAAAAACTGTGAAGACTTTTGCTGTGTTACATGATAATGCCAAGACAAGAATGCTGCTATGCTCTTCTCTGCCTGAAGTAAGATATTAGACAAAGCAACTGTTCTGGTGGCAGTTACTGTGGCTTTAAAAACATCGTGCTGGCTCTTTTGACATCTTACACTCTCACTCTCTTATTTTTGTTTGCAGCAACAGGGATTAATCAGTCTGGTGGGAAAATTGGGTTCCTTTGGGTTTGTTGTTTTTTCGTTAAGTGGTCAGTACAAGTTCATCCCCCAAGTGTTACTGACAACGGTCTTTTCGACTTTAGAGACATTGTGGTTTCCTGGCAGAGTCCCCTGGGCTGTCTGTTTGCCTGTGCTCTTTGGACACCTTCCCCAGAAACCCAAGCTGTCATTTCAGGCACCTACACAAGTGCCTCAAAGCTTCAAGAAAGCCCGAGCTTTTGTGCTGCTCCTGGGTGGCTTCCCAAGCCAGATGTCATTGCCTCTCCCATTGACGTGAGGAGATCACTGACAGTTTGCAACAGTCTGTGAACAACTCTCTGTGCTGAGCGATTTAAAACATAGGCCTTTACTCTTTTGTAACCTTTTAAAATGAGCCTAGGTGGCTTAGCAGCCTGAGAGACATGGGCCACCTTGAAAATGGGTGTTTAGTTGTGAAACCAAACCTAACCCAGAATTTCCATCTTGTCTGGTGGGAAGGTATCTGCTTGCTCTGTCCCCAATCCCTGAGAATCTCACCAAATGCTCTTTCGAAAGCTGATCACAGTTGGGAAGAAAACTAGTGCACATGAGGGGGCATTTGTACAGCTGATTGAAGGATTTAACCTCAGACACCTAATGTCAATCAGGGAGAGAAAGGCTTCTGCAGAAGGTGTGCTGGAGCAAAGGAGTTTGGCTCTTGTTCTGAACAGCTCAGCTGAGATGTCTTCCTCCTGCCACTAACCGCTTGGCTAATTGGGCAGATGGCTCTGTTGGGCTGTCCTGCTTGGTCCTGAGGTATTTATTTAATTCTTAGTTACTCTGCAGCAGGCTTTCTTCCTTTCTCTTGCAGCTGTGATTAAACCAAAGTAAAGAAATGGTGTTTCAACCTTGAAAAACTGAAGGCTAGGGTTGATTTTGAAAAATGAATCCTTTGCATTTTTAATAGACCCTTTTTTATTCAAATTTAATGAAGGTAAAAGGAAGAGCTCTGAAAAGGGCAGCCAACCATGACAAAATGGCTGCAGCCCCAGAGAAGCCGTGTCTGTGTGTTGGAATCCCATTGTGTTGCAGTGTATAGAAAATTCAGGAGGAAAGGAGGCAATTTTGTTACTACTGACAATTCAGACACAGGAAGCACGTTTAACACCTTCAGAGCAGATGATGAGGTTTTGGAGCCATATCTGTAAATTTTCTTGCTATTAACTCTCTCCCTGCTTCTACAATTCAGCATTGGTTGCATTGCCAGAATTTGGGCACTCAATGGCTGCCTCCACAACACTGCTTGTGCTCTCTGCTGCTGAGTACATCCTGCTGTGCTGGACAAGTGCAGAAGGTATTTGCAGCACTGGGCTTTCTGTATAGAGGTGTTGGTAGCTGGGGTTCCCTTTCCTTCCTACCTCTGTCACACTGTGCAGAGACGGCTGCTTGCCAATTGCTGGGCAGGCTTTTCTTGTCCTGAATTGCATGTGGTCAGAGAAAACCGGCATGGTAATACCTGCCTCTGCAGCTTGAAACTCTCCCCAAGGTGGAAGAAAGGCATGTTGGGCATGTGGGTGTACCTGCGTGGAGGTGTCTGAATCTCAATCCCACTCTGTTTTGTTGAAATTTGTAATATCAGACCCATGGTCGCATGAGATGATGAGCTTGGTCTCACCTAACTTGAAACGCTCAGTTCATATGCCTTGTGTCCTACTGCACCAGACATCTGTGCAAAGGCAGTTGAATGAAGACCTGGATTTCTCTGCCTGTGCCGATCCTGATTTTACATATGGATTCATTCCAAAGCTCCCTAGTATGTGCATAGGATGAGATCACTTTCTTTCAATTTACTATAAAGGGAGTTTGTACTGCAGAAGACAATGTTTGCATTGGCCAGTTAAAACCCATGCATGTACAATCCCTGATACCCCCTGGCACCCCTGTGCTTGTGGGATCTTTCTGGAATGAAGAAAGTCCTTGAGAGCAACCTACATCAGACGTGCCTTTCATTTCCTGTTGTGGCTTTGTCTTTCAGTGGTTTGGGAGGTTGTGCCTCTTACCAGGAATGGATAAGAGTAATAATAACAAGCAAAGAACCAGAGAAATGGCAGGATGTGTGAAAAGTCCCTAGAGTATGTCCCTTAAAAGCTGTTTGGATCCTACGTAGAGAGAGCAACAGGCATCTTTCCAGACAGTTTGGCCCCTTGGTCAGATGGGGTCGGGTGCTGACACACCCTGCTTTCCTGCATGTGTAAATCTTGCCCATGGGGTACCTTCTGAGGTGGCATTATGTTTGTACAGGTGTCTGGCTCTGCAGCCCATGCCATCCTTGCAACAAATCCCCTGGTGCATTGCTTGAGGGACACAAGCAGCAGTGTCACCCTGTTGCTGGAGGCTGCAGAGGTCCCTCCTGCACATGTGGGCTCTGTTGAGCAATCTGGGGGGGATTTCCCAAACATGTGCCCCCTGCCAGAAACACGATGTCACAGCAAAGCAGCCCTGAGGTTCCTGGGCAGCCTGCACAAGCATTTCACAGTTGTCCTTTAAAGCTTATCAGCATTAAGTCCTTTGCACCTGAGGTCTGGATGCGGATTTATGCTTTGGCACTTGTTGAACACCTTTTAAAGAGAGGCTTAAATGCCCTTTTACAACACACACAAACTTAGAGGTTCATGTCAGGCTGGGGCCTGGGTGTTTTCTTAAAGTCTTATTTGAAAAGTTATCTTCATAAGGAAATGTAGGGTTTCCTGTATTCCGGTGTGTATTTCTCACTAAGTAACACCATTGTTTATCCATCTTATGCTTCATTTCCCAATGTGATCTTATCAGGTTTCAAGTGGGAGGGAAAGGAAGCATTGAGACACAGCAACATGGCAATATAACCCCAATACAGCCTCCCAGCAATACAACCTCATTTGGAAAAATATCCTGACTCCAGCAGGATTTTGATTTTTGATAGCATTGTATAAATAGCTGCCAGAAATTAGCACAGGGACTTCTAAACACAACTTTGCTTCCAGAGGACTGGGACCCTTTTTGTTCGTGTGCCTTGAATGCTCCTCTCTGCACAGAGCTGCTTGTACAGAATTTATGCACTTGTACAGACATTTTTTGCCTGTACCAAAGTTTTGTTCCAGCACAAAACAAGAGCTGGAAGTGGTGAACAATAATCATAGCTGGAATCGGTTGTTCAGTCTGCAGAATGGGTTACTGAATCACAGCTCTGGGGCACTTCTGGACTGCTCCTGCAGTGATTCTTGAACTGGTGTTTGGAAGCTTTCTGGGGTAAAAGTTAGGAAGAGGAAAACTTCCCAGATATTTCTTGTCCAAATCATAGAATCATGGGAACATAGAATAATGCGGGAATGAAATAAGAAATAAGGGAAAATAACCAAACAGAAAATGAAAGCTGATTTACAAACTTAAAAAGCAACAAAGTTTTGCTTCACAATGTGTCTAAAAAGACTTAAAACCCAGACACTTCCAGCTGAGCCTTTTTTTTGTTAGAGTTAATGGTTTCCATAGAAGCCCCTTAAGACTTTATTGCAGAAGGCATAGTTTTGTCAATGATATTTTTGGTAGGAGACATCATGCTAACCATAGCTATTCCGTTTACCACTGAACAACAGTGTATTCCTCTCTGCATGTAGTTTTGATACTATTACTGAGCTAATGATATGTATGTATTTTGTGTTCCCATTCATTCTAAAGATATAATTCTTCTGTCTTATAATTTATTGACTTATTTGTTTTATTACAATGAAATTCATGTGCTTCTTTTGCTATTAACAGCTATCTTTCCAGTGTAGACATTAGGAAAATGTTTTTTTATTAATATAACACTTTATTTTGGCTGTCCTAGCAACTTTAAGAGCAACTAATGAGAATCTGTTTTGCTGGACATATTAGCTGCTGGTAAGCTCTGGTCCCAAGAGATGAATTTCAATTTATGCTCAGCCAGTTGGAAAATATAACCTATGAAACAAAACCGTCTACTTTTCTGTTAAGTTAAGGAGTTTTTTTTGAGGCAGGACTGGTTTTGGATACTGTCTATGGATATGTTCCCACTACTAAGTAAAAGAGAGCCAAGGGCTAAGCTTCGGATGGGAGGCCAAGGAGCACAGATTGGTTTGTGTCCATCCTGCTCCCTCTGGAGCAGACTAGCTGCATCTACACTAAACAACACTTGGCCCTGCCTCTCCACTGGGCCCCACGAGGGAGACATTGGCCATAAAACCATGATTATTATTTTGACTGTGTTTTTCCAGTTACGCTTGTCTGAAGGAAAATGAGTAAAGTGCTGCAGCCCACCACAGCACTGCTTTTCTCACATGATCCTGATGGTGTGTTTTCCTGATGTTTATCATGAGGGCATTTGAGGTTGCAAAGCCACCCGGGGTAGCACTGGAGAACATGTGGGGTGGAGGGAGCCAAGCGCTGTGATGTCTACTTGAATTAGTCTTATAGTCACTTAGGGAAAAGTCCTGTAATGAACCATCTCAGCATGCATGTCCAAACTCTGTTTTGTAGGCAGCTGGTGGGGAAGGTCCAGGATGGAGCCAAAAATTATCTGAATGAAGCAGTGCTTCTAAATGAAGTCCCTGTCCCAGGTCAGGGGCTTAGTGCCGTACTTTCTCGTCTTTCGTCTTTACTTAGGATGTAGGTATATTCAGTATGACAAGCATTTTGTCAGGGAGCTTTTTGTGGGAGTGGGTGGCTGGGGAGTGTTGGAAGGCTGTAACTTCCCCTCCCCAGTACCCTTGCTGCAGTCTGCACCTCCTCCCTGTGCTATGTGATCTGAGTAGAGACCATTGTTTTGGGGATTGCTGCTCAGGGATGCCAACTCACTGGGAAAGAAAAGAGTCATCCTAAAGCCATGCCAGAGCCTGGCAAGACCATCACAATGGCTTTTTCTGTCCAGCCTTTAAGACTCACAAGATGCACCTTTTCACCAGCCTTGTCCTCTGTGGCTGATGGGCTCAAGGTTGAACCTAATCTGGACAAAGGCTGTTGCTCTCTGACCTATCTCACCTGCAGCAGGTAGCTGGAAATGGAAGGCAGTGGGTATATCTGGGACAGCCCAGGCAGGAGAAGAATGTGTCAGTATCAGGATGCATCTGCAAAACTCCAGCTTGTTGTGGGAGCTGGGCTAAAATCTTGCAGATACCCATTCCTATTGCTGATTAAATTTATGCTGACACAGTGCTGTGAGTGGCAAGGGCTAGGACATAACATAGCTGAATGCTGCTGTAGGAATGACTGAGCTGCATGCAGAAATTGACTGGTTCTCAGATACTGCGGTTTCTGCTTTGTTTCCATCATCTGAGAAAGCAACTACCGGCATTCCAATAAAACTATGGAGTTAATTTTAATTACTGACAACTGCAGCTTGGGTTGCTATGGAAACACAAAGAACTGCCACATCTACAGGTTTCGTCTGTAACTTGCTGTCTGGAAATGTCATATGAGGTCTGATTCCTCTCTCCTGTCAAGCAGTAGCAAACCAGGCATGGCCCCTGCATGAGACAAGTTTAAACAATGCACGGTCAGTTTAGGTAAGAGAAAAACTTCCATCTTTTTTTTCTTATCTGAGCCATTTCTCTGTGATACTGAAATTAAACTGGCTTGTTCCTAATTTCCTAATGACTTGAAAACCAGTTTTCAGCCAGTTGATGAAAGAAACTATAGTACAAAATCATTGATATTGGAGTTGAAAAGCAGCTATTAGGGCATGCAGTCCCCATACCAAATTGTTCCTATGCTATTTTTTCCTACTACTTTTCACTGTCTAATTATAAATGCAGCTGCATTTGTAATAAAATCTCCTTCAGCTTTACTTTCAGGGCCAGAATATTATACCTAGAGCACAAGTTACTGGAGAAAGAAGGTTGTCCAAATGTTTCCATTCTGAACTCCTTTTTCAGTTTGCTGCTGTTTTCTTAGACTGAAATGTCTTGTTTTTGCTCCCTGCCTTTTATCTGCAAGTAATTAGCTTTGGAAAGCAGGAACATGAGTACTTCATCTTCCTAAAAGCTACATAAAGACTCATTTTCTGCATCTAGTTCACTAAAAAATATCGCGTGTTGAATTGAGGCATGAAGTTAGCACTGTGATTTACTGAAATTAGTGGAGTCACACCTAATAATACCTGATATTCTTTTCCCTTTTATGCATTACTGTTAAAAGTTATCAGGAATGTCTAAATTGTTGAAGGTCCTTGCGTAGCTGGAATTTCCTCACATGACTCAAAGATCTCTTTTGTACTCTTTGCATAACAGGTTTGTGAAAAGAAAATACTGATGCACTTTTATAAGAAGGAATTGTGAGTAGGACTGGAGTCGTGCCTTCAACTTCCTCACGGTAAATATGTTACAGATTTCTACCATGCCTATAATTTTTCATCCTCGTACTGTGGTACTTGAGCACAATTCCCACTGATTTCATCTGATTGTCCCATTTTGTTGGCCAAGATTAAGCTTTCTCTCATACTGGCCTAAATGACCATGTGCAATTTTCACTTCAGTTGTATATTTCTGTACTGGAGTCTAGACCTGGTCTTATGTCATCAGCAAAGCTTTTAACACTGTCTTGTGAACCATTCTGAAATGCAGTTAGTTCCACTCCCACTGCGGTCTGAAACCACTCTGTCTGTTTCCTAGCAAAACCATGTTTGGTGCAACTGCATAAGATGACAGCAAACCCTCAACATGAGGGAAGCAGAACAACTCATTAGCTGTCCATGGCATGGTGATTTCAGGTCTGTATGTGTTTCACAGTCTTTAATCCCTGGTCTGGGACAAGGAGAAGGTAGTTGGAGAATGAAGTAGAGAACACACCTTGATTTTCACAAGTATGTAATTATTGTACTCTTTATTACTAGCATCTGATTGTCTTGTAAGTGTTACAGTGAGTCTGGGCTCACAGAGCCTTGCTTGGCAAATCAGGATACTGAACTCAGCATTGCTCCACAGAGGGAGTCTGAACAGTGTGGGAGGACATGTGGAAGACCAGTGCTGTTTGGATTGCTTAACCCCACCATGTCACTAGCACCTAATACCATTGGTTTCATGTTTGGACACCTGTGATTGTATTCAAACTCATGAAAGTATTGATAGCTAAGATGCTCTGGGATCTCCTGCTTGGCCTCCAGCTACTCATCTTAAGAGCCTTCTTCATTTCCTGATTATGTTCCAGCTAATTGCTTTGATTTAAAATTGGAAGATGTATAACTGATGCTCTGGACAGAAGCTTCAAATGTCTCTGCTGCTTCAGAGACCAGGGAAGTGGCCTGGGCTTCAGCTCAGGGAGAGACAAAACAGGGTCTCAGTGGGTATCTTAAACAAGAGAGAATCGTTCTCCTTTTTTGTTTTACAATATGCACTACTTTGAATTGAAGGTTTAGGAGAATGCAAGAAGATTAATTGATGTTCAGTTATGTCTAGAACATTCCTCCATTTTGTCAAATTAGGCAGAAAGTTTTAATAAATGAAAATAGTGGATCTGACTAGTAAAATATAATACCAGTAAAATCCAAAACCTTTTCTACAAGACATGACACATCTCTACTGCTGTAGTTGCAAAACTGATAAAGAGCACAAACTTTATGTGGTAGTTTTTGTCAAAAACCTCCAAATGGCTGACAACTTGTGTCTGAGCTGATGAATGACTCAACAAAGAGCTTAGCTCTTGATCTTACCATCATCACCTACAAGGAATCTGATTCCAGACATGCATCCTTTGCAATAAGGAAACCCATAGCTTTCCCCTGGGCTCAGCTGTTGGGAGATCACAGTCAGGGGGGTGTAAACACACCCCCTTCTTAGCCATGTCTGGCTTTTGAGCCAAGGACATGAGGGAGCTGTATATGGTCTACTTCTCCATGCTTCTTCAAGCAGTCTCTGTGGCTAAGCTGGCTGTGCGCCTCCTCTGACAAGACAAAAGGTCTCTTATGTTACTGTTTCTTTGACTCTTGAACATCTCTATTGGTAAATTTTAGACAACCCCTCATTACTGGCTACCCTTTGATTTTCTTTTATAAATGTATACTGTCTTTCCATGCTGGGGGATAAAAAGCCACCATGATCACAGATAGTATGTTACTTGTAATGTTTGGGGGTTTTGTTCATAAAATCATTGAATAGTTTGGAAGGGACCTTCAAAGCTCATCTAGTCCAAACCCCTGCAAAAAGCAAGGAAATCTTGAACTAGATCAGGTTGCCTAGAACCACATCCAGCCTAGCCTTGAATGTCTCCAGGGATGGTGCATCTATGACCTCTTTTGCCTGGATGTTTTTCATATGGATGCTGCTTTCACACAGGCCAGGTTGTCTCTGGGTAAAGTTTACAATCAAATTTCACACATGCTCCTCCCTGTGTCATCAAGAAGTGGGACAATTTTTTGGAATGACCAAAAAGATGGTAATGGCAGGCTAAGTTGTTTAATGCTGTCAGAGGAATGATCAGCGCAGGAAATTCATAATGAAATAGTAATTAGCACATGTTCTTTACCTAATCAAGGATTTTCAATGCAAAGCCCTTAAAGTGAACAAGTTAAAAATGTTCCCTTAAGTGAAGAGGTTGGCTTCAAGATTATTCAGCTGCTTTGTTTGCAAGCAAAACACGATCCTGACTTCTAAAAGTGGAGGGGAAAAAAATTCCCAGTAATTTGCCAGTCTGATTATGGGGAAAAAAATAAGAAAAGAGAGAGTTAAAGAAAATCACAGCTTTTGAAATTGTGGAGTATTTTTCTGAGGAAGAATCAAGACAGCCTTAGAATAACTTACAGCTGTCTGCAATAAAGGGCATGCGCTGCACAGTGATGGGAATGCATAGTGAATTACACTGAATTGTGCGCCATAACTATACAGCAGTGGGTGCAGGTGCACTGGCAATGGAAGATTGTGTGGGACAAGCTCTGTGGACTTGATGCTGTAGGAAATCTTCGGCCTGTTCCCCTAGAGTTCTGCACTTGGGGCCACTGGGGCATGAGGGGTTAAGGGCATTTACTGGGACATACCAGGCAAAAGGGGTCCCTGGGAAGGAGCTTCAGCTGTCATTTGGGGCCAGTATGTGCAGTTTTGGGTGTGCTGCTTCTGGGGAGGTTCAGAAACAAGTGCTTCAGGTAGAGAAGTTTCACATTCCCATCTTGGCAATGAGTGACTGAGGCTAGAAGGTCCTTATGTGCAGCAGATAACATGCCTGGAGGGCTGGGAGTTCCAGTTTTTCCAGGTGGAAAACCTAACACACAGATTTACACCCACCTGAGCAAAGGGAGATTTACATCCACCAGGACAGCTAGACTGGGAACACCTCCATGAAGAAATCATGATACTGGTGTGATCTGCCTTTCATCTCTCCAGGTCCTAATGTGCACAGCAGCAATTTTATCCAGCCCATCAGCCTACCTTTGCTTTGATGCTGAGGGCTTGGTATTCCTCCACCCAATACCTTCTGCAGACAGCTACAGCTTTGAGGGGGAACTCCTTGAGTGTCCCTCTCTGCCATGGCTTAGTGGGCACTAGAAAGAGCAGAGTGGCCCTGTAAAATTCCCTTGGTATATATAAGCTGAGCTACGCTGTAAGGGCCCACTGGTTGCAGCAATTTGTTTTATTGGGTGCATTAGTCCAAGGGGTACTAAAACACACCACAGAGCAGCTAAGAAGATATCCCCATGTCTCCTCCTTCCCATCTGGAGTGAGTCTCTTCCAGGGAGGTGTCCACTTCCACCTTTGCGCTGTGACTTGTCCCATGTACCAAGCTAAAGGCACTATCATAGTTGATAACTAGCCAACGTCGTGCTGTTGTCACACATCGGAAACTCTCCCTCTCAATTTGGGTCCTATATCTGTGGCTTCTCAGCATGCTTCATGGTACATTCTGTGCCCATTCCTTGCAGAGATGACTCATGCGATGGAATGTCATGTTTCTCAGTGAGTGATGGAAGTAGCTGAATAATTTTAATATCTCTAAATGCCAATTTTTCAAGCACGTTTCTGTTTTGTGTGTAGCTTTGAAGCAGATTGTGATCTCGGTATTTTTTCTTAATTCATGCTTAAAGTTCTTAAATCCAGACTCAATGAAAAAGCTGAAGCTGTCACATGCTTCAAAAATTCATTATTGATTTGTTATTGATGTTTTTCCTTAATTTTTCTATTCTGGTTTCCTCCTGGAGTTTATAACATTGCAGATATGCTTGAGTGATTGTTCATTTGGTAATATTTCTACCTTGTACTTAAAATATAATGTGTATCTTTTACAAGGCTTTTTAAAACCAAAGGTTTTCTGAAATTGCTTTTCTGGGGTAAAACATCTCTTTTTTCTTTTTTCTTCTTTTTCTTCAGTGTGTTTAATTTGGACACCGTTCAATCCAGTATTTTTGTTCTTTCCACAGTTTACATGGTGCTCAAGGAACGCACATAAGAAATTTTCCCTCTTCATATGACTTTAACATTTAATTATATAGCAGTATATACTACTCAAAACCAGGTATCAAGTAGCATGGGAGATCAACTGAAGTCAGAGTAAGGCACAAGCAAAGTATTTTTCCCCCAGTTGTACTCAACAGTTTTGAAACCTCCAGTCCATCATTTCATGTCTCTGAACTAATGAGAAACTTGTAAATTGAATTTGTACAAAGCAAATCCCCTGAGCGACTTCAATGTATTTTGACTGGCCTGTTGGGAGAGCAGCAGAGCAGGCAAGTGACAGTCTGCGGAGTATTGCACCATTTACTTTAAACATCTAACCACTGATGCTGGGCAAAGCATATGATTTTGCCTAGGCATCCTAGCACATGGAAAGAAACAACGTCCTCCAGGAGGTGACAAAAAAGAGAGGCTGACCTTCTGCCCTGCCATGTGCCCTCCTTGCGGCACAGAAAATGCCAGGGAGAGGAGAGGAGTGAGAGCAGAGCTTTCAGGAGTCAGGGAGCTCCCTGAAGCACCCAGGGTTGATCTGTGGCTTAGATTCAGGTGTCCATGTCCTTGGGAAGCAGGCAGAGGTATGGGTGGCCTCAGGCCTCTAGTGCAAGGCTTGGGCAGCCATGGAGGCTGCTTCCTTCACTGACACCATCGCTTAGAAAGTTTTTCTGCTCTGGGGCTCTTCATGACCATTGTTATCTTATGCAGGGAGCTTTTCCTATGTGCACTCTTGGAGTGCTCCTTATAGCCTCACAGCTGGGAGGAGATGGATATCCTTCAGCCTGAGCTGGGGTTCACCCTGCTTTGGCATCTGCTTGGTGAGGCAGTTCCCTTCATGGGCATTTGGCACTGCCATGCCTGACCCTATATCTACCTTACAGCCAGCTCTGCTTTCTTCTCCACCAGCAGTTTGTCTTTTTTCTTTAGGGACTCTGCCTTGTTCAGCTCTGCACGTGGAGGGGACTCTGTATGCTCAGGCTTATGCTTATTTACTTACTTTTATTTCTATATCCTTTTTGAGCACCTATTAAGTTGAATCCATTACTTCCATTCTGAACCCAAATCACACCTGTTTGACTAAGACACACCATTTTAGAAAGGACATCACAAAATGGAAAATTTATAGTAATGTGCTCTCAGGTTTGCTCACTCTCAGTATGAAATATATGTGTCTTCTCCCTTTTTTAAAGGCATTTTCTTTTAGCTTCCCACCACTGGTGCTTATTATGTTTTTCTCTGCTTGCTGCACCTTCCTCTTCTTTCTTTCCTCTCTTCCATGTTCCTTAATTTCTTCTAAAATTATTCATTCATTTTTTCCCTTTCTTGCTTTTTGTCTGGTAAGAGCAATCACAAATGAGCATCAAACAGCTGCAGGAGTTCTAGTAACTGTTTTTATCTCTGGAGATTTTAAACTTTGTCAGAATATCCTGATAATATGCTGATTGAAATTCCCCTCTGAAGACTCAACTTTACACATACTGTTGTTTCCTCTGTCCCTCTTTGCAGACAGATACTTAGTGATGTTTTTGTTTAACCTCTGGAGAAGACACAAAATGGAAAACAAGCAAGCAACAAGCATTTGCAAATCCCAGTGCTATGAATCTGTTTTGTTTTCCTTCTGCTTACAAAAGTGGCACATTATTTATTTTATTATCTGATATCAAACCAATAACGAGAGAAATCTGTTCCATGCAGTCCAATTATGAAAAATTACCTGAGATAAAATGACTCACAGTGGACCTGTTTTTCATGGCCCTGTTGCAAAGAAATATTTACCTGCCTGAAGTGAGGAGAATTTGGCTGCTGGCAGCCAAAAACATCTGGTCAGAAAAAAACTTGTCAGATGATAGGATGCTGGTCACTCCTACTTGTTTGGACCATGCTGTCAGTGCACAAAACCCAGTTTGACCCCAGCTGTGGAGTTCTTCTGACTTTGTCTAGTGGTAGAGTTTAGGGCATTGGGATGGGTTGGAGGGTCCCTTTCCAACCTGGTTTTCTGAAAAGATAAGAACACATTTGTCCATGTTACTGAAATGATTTCTGTCCAGATGTGGGATAGAATTGGTTTCAGTGGCTTTGATTCTTCTGGTTGTGGTATTCTTATTAGTTAGCAGTAAATCAGCTAAGAAACTGCATCATTTCCTGGATGTGTGTGAACTGTTGGTGGGAGGGAAACGTTGGCAATGGGTATCAGTTATAAGATTAGTGCCACAGTTATTTTATTTGGTTATATCCACTTCCAAATGGCTGGGTCCCCTTTTGTGCAGCATGACAAAATGGAAGTATCTGTAAGAAGCAGAGATCAAACTTCTTTGCCAGAAAGCCATGTAATGCAGGATTAAATATTTTTCCATTTTACTGCAAAAAAAAAAACATTACTAATGTCTTGACCTCCATTAGAAGCTCACAGCCTGCTAAACCTTTGGGCTTTAGGAGTGGGTGATAAAATGCATGGATCCCATTCAGCAGTGGACATACTCCAAGTTTACGTGGGTACATGGGCGTACAGACAAGTGTACAGAGTGAGTGACTGTCAGTCTGCAGCTACTTCAAACCCCTCTGGTTCCATCCTGACCTCACTCCTGTACCTCCCACAGACTGTGGGGGTTGGATTTTGTGCATTCTCCTGGCAGCCAACGTGGGCTGTGCTGTCTGGGCAGTCTGTGCAGAGAGGGAAGGTGGTTTGCAAGGGCACAAAAGCAGGACCCTGCATCATCAGTTAGGGCCTGATCTATAGCTGGAAATGAAGCTTTTCTCTTGTTTTGGCAGGATGTTGGTTAAGATTTAATGCTCAGTCACTGAGGAAACACTATATTTATTTCCTTAATCATCTTTATGAGACATGGGGGATATGGCTGTCATTTTAGATGCAGGACAAATGTATGGGTTTTCTGTTCACCTGAATGGTGGCACATGCAATTAGCCCTGAGGGTGCTGTACATAATTTTCCACTTCCCATTCCTGCCCAACAGCCTGATAATGACTCTGCAGCCATTCCAGGTAGTGAGCACAAAAAGGGAGCTTGCCTGTTGCATTACCAGGGCTTTTACTAATAGGCAAAGGGAATGTTGCTGGGCTTTTTTCTCTCCCCTTTGTTAGTAGTCCTTGGGAGAGAAAGTGCTTTACTTCCAGCGCTAGTGGTTAATGTTAATGATTAATAGCAGAGGAACATGAAAGTGGTTTACCAGGACAGGCTTCTGTGGTGATTAATGATGGGGCTGGCTCTATCAAAACTATGGTTGTGGGAATCACGTATACATGTTTATGTATTTATATGTAGTATATTTGTGTGTATTTGTGTGCATATGTTGCTGGAATTTTATACTAAAAATATCTTCTTTGAAGTCAGATAATTGCCCTTTTTGTCTCCTTTGTGTCTTAGGGAACAGCAGTAGACACATTCCATCCTCCTGAAAAATTCATGTTTGTTCTGGGAATTTCGTTGGCCTCGAGGCAGCACATTTAGAAATGTACTTTTAGAAGTGTAAGAAAGATTTGCTGAGCCACCACCCGGCTTTGCAGAGGTTTCTGTCCTGAGATGGTCCTTTTCTCCCTGGCTTACCTCCACAAGCCTGGGCTTCCTGCTTTACTCAGGCCAGCCTTTGCCTTGAAGTGGCACAGAGGACTTTGATGAAACCTTGATGTGCGATGCAGACCAGTTGGGATGGTTTGCCACATGCTGTGGTTTGTCATGTGCCGTGGCCAAAACAAAAGAGGAAACCAGTTCCCACTCTGCAAATAATAAACCTGTTTTGAGGCAGACACAGAGACACAAGAAGATCTCACAACCTGTGAGGATGCAGAGAAAGCTGGCTAATGAAAGCAAGAGCATGCAGCTAACATACGATCATTATTGCCTGGAGCAATTCTAAATCAATAGAGAGATTAAAAAACCCAACTGTGCTTCAGCAGCGATGGAGTGCCTCTGGGTCTGGAGCCATCCAGGAGGGTGAGTACCTTGGAGGGACAGCTTCAGGGAGCTTCATATTCAGGAGTCCCACTGGGATGAAGCAGCAGGGATGACTGAGAAGCTGTGAGTTGCGTTGCTATTATTAGGCTCAGCAGAGACTGAAATTACAGTTATGCTGTATGGGCACACCACCACCGCTGTCCTCTTTTCATCTGTAGTCACTGTCTGTCTTGGCTCTTTATTTCCCCATGTATCAGTTGCATTAAATAGTCAGCATTCCTGGCTGTAGATAGTGTCTAGATAAGTAGCTTTCTCAGGTCAGAAAGTGATTGTTCCTAATTCATAAATATATATATATATAAAGACTATATAAGATTTGGATAAATATAAAGATTAAACCCAGATATAAATGGAAGAGTTAGAACCCTCTTGGGCTGGGGTCCTTCAAGTGAGAGAAACACAGTTTTAAATAATTACAAAAAGTGACATTTCTGGACACTTGCTGGATTTGACCTAGAGTTTGTCCAAAGCAGCATTCCTATGAGAAGCCGTGCACTGACATGTTTGAAGCCTTGCAGAAGGTGATGCTACAATTACCTCCAATATTCCCATGAGTAGTTGTACATGTTTGCAGTGCCAGTTGTGATCAGTGCAGTCTGATTCCTGTCTGGCTGATTTCCTCCTCTGTGTAAACTTTGCTTTCCATGAATCCTCACAAGTTTCCTAAGTTTGCTTTCCGTGAGAATCTGTGCAACCAGAACCGGGTTATTTGCCTATTTAAGAGAAGCAAACACAGCTGGAACAAATTCATTTTTTTAACCAGCATGGGTGTTTGTGAAAACATTTTTGGTTGTGTTCCCTCTGCTCTGCCTTTTCTGATCAACACTTGCACAGGAATGTGGAAAAAAATCCATTCTATTTTCTTGATAAGGCCACTACATGGCTCAGCTTCTAATTGTGATAAAAAAATCTCCCTTGGCAGGCCTGCTGATTTAAAAGTCAACCTTGGTTTATTGAAATGAAAGAAAGGAATTGAACTTCAGTTCTCCCAGAGAATCATTCTTCTCATATCCTGAGCACACATTAGTTCTGGATCTCTGTGGAATACAATAGGAGAGAGGTTATTGAATTGAAGTTTCAAACACAGAATCAGAGCTCTAGCCAATTATATTTTGCCAGGGCTGAAATTGGACTAGTAAAAAAAAAAAAACAACCAACCTCAAACCAATGTGATACAGAATCAAATCTCTTCTGAGATGAAATGCTTCTCCGTCAGGAAAGGTGAGGGAAGTGATGCTGTGTTGTTGTCTTTAATATCTGTCTGCTCTTTATGCCTTGCTTTTTGATTTTCTTTCCTTTTTCTATCATTGTCTCTTTTGTGTGGCTTCAAATTCAGTGATAGTACTGAGTATTCCATGTCAGATTGCTTTTGCCTTATAATTACTGAGCTTGTTGAAGGTGTGCTGGACAGTAGATGTGAAAACTCAAACCATGTGCTCCTTCATCATCTCATGAGGTCGGCTCCCAAGCAGCTATCAATGCAGGAGAATGGAGGAGAGACTGCCCATCAAACATCCTGTTTGCTGCAGTGAGATGAGGTTTCATCATCATCTGTTAACAGTCAGTGCCGACTTTCCATTATATTACCGTTCCTGTTAGAAGAGCACTTATGCTCTATGCTTTGTATGAGGTGTTGGGCTACAGTTTTCTTCAATTACTTAATTTTGGGGCAAGTTTTACTACATTTGCTTCCCTTCACATCATTCCCAGGCATTCTGTGTACCTCTACGTAGGATTCAGATGCACCATCTGGGAAACAGTATGTAGGTGGTCATGGAACCCACATGTATAGCTATTAGCTTCAAAATGCTAATGCCAGAATTAATCATCAGATTGACTCCCTTGTGTTGCATATTTAAGAAAGTCTAAATTGCTTAATTTGTCTAATTATTTACAGTCCCATTTATATGAGGTTTTCTTACACAAATGATTTCTTCTGGTGCAAAGTAAATGACTCAGTTTTCATAAACCTTTTGGTATGGTGCCATCTGCTTTTCTGTTATTTCAGGAAATATTCCTTTTGTGATTCTATTCACATACACACCACAAATGTGAATTAGATGATGCAAGAAGTCATCGATGGGTCTAAACTAACAAGATGCAGGAAACCTCAACATACTGAGATAAAAATGTTCTGAAAAAAATGATTCAATGACTTGCAAAATGACTGTAGCTTCAGAGAGTATCTTTGCTCTTTGTATCAGGCAAGTGAGAACTCAGATAATACAGGTTCTTTACAAGTAGTATTTGCTTATCCAAACGAGATACAAAACATGTCTGGATAGTTTATATATTGTTTTAAATGTTATTTCAATGTTCCATTAACTGAGTGTTTTTATATGGACCCAATGCTGAGGGCCCAATATTCACTTTCCAAGGAGACATTTCAAGGAGTTTCACTTCAGGCTAACTCTAGCCTGTCCTCATGCATTGGAAAGCCACTAGCTGTGGAAGCCCACCTTCTACTTTAGCTTTATCCAGAAGGAAACCAGTTTGCATGGTCCACTATGTGATGGAAATGAAAGCCTGGTTAAGTAGAGGTCATCAAGAGATTTTGTTTCAAAAGTAGGCTCTTGATTTGAACCAAAATGCTACTTGTAAGGCACCTAGATATTGCTTGTAATGACAACCGCAATAAAATATTCTGTCAAAACCATCTCTTCATGGAATGCAGGAATTGAGATCAAATTAAAAGATTGAGTCAAAGTGTCTTTCTACAAAAATAATCATTCTCCTTTTCTGTCAAAGGTTTTCAACTAATGCCAACAGATTTCAACCATTTCTGGCAGCTCCAGCCTCAGGCATCAAGCACCTCCATGGAGATGGGGATGGGCTGAGGCTGGGCAGGGCATCAGCTGCAGGATAAAGGGACAGGATCCAGTACAGGCATGGCCACAGCAAAGATGTGTATAGCTAAGGCAGAGATTGAGGGTAGGAGCTCAGCTCAAGGGCAGCTCTGTAGAAGAGGAGGGACCCTGGCCCAACTTCAACAGCTCTTCTACAAAGGCCACCAGCTCAGCTGGCTCTGAGCCCAGGCTACCAAACCTGCAGGAGCAGGGGGAAGTGCCCTGAGGATCCTGACAGAGGTATTATAATTCCAAATATCCACCTTAAAAATCAAATGCTTTGCTTACACTGATAAGTGAGGTAGAGATTTTCTAAATTATAGCAGGGTATGGATCTCCCACTTGGCAGCTTTCTGCATTATTGCCTTAATCTGGAAGGATTTTAGCTGTGGTGGAACAGATGTCACATGTTGCTCTGGAAGAAGCTGCATATTCCATCAAGGAATACTATGTAATGGAGCTGGTTTCCAAAGGAAAACTCCCACTTCGAAAGTCCATGTCTTAGGAAATACTGGAGATGTCATCCCCAGGAGCTGGAGGTTCTTCATGGGTGATGGACACCAGGGAATGATAAGGTGGGGTTGTGAGAGAGTCACTTTTGTATCTGGTTTTGCACTGAAACAGTAAAAAGGATGAGTTGATGGCCTCCAAACAAGGTGACCAGGGTGAGGTCTGGACTTACTGTTTTTTGCGGACTGAATTACTATTTTACACAGAAAATTTGTTGCCTGGGGCATGCAGGGAGCCTTAAAAGTCAGGGAGTGACAGGAAAAGGTTCTCAGACATTTGGTTAATTGAGATGCTTCTGATGATTGTTAGAAAATGAAGTAAAACTGATCTTCTGTACACTCTAGTCAGCTGGGAAGGTAGTTGGTTGAGACTGCTTACCAAACAGCAAGGGTTTTTTGGGGAAAAAAAAGAAAAAGAAATAAAAAATGTGTGCTGTCTGGTTTGTCTTCTCACCCTTTCTATTAAACTTTTGGTTGTTTTGGGTTTGGAGTTTTCTGTGTTTTTCTTTTTTTTATAAGAGTGTAACTTTGGTTTTAAGGTGGCATAAGGTGGCATAAAAGAGAAAATTATGACAAAACCACAATCTCATGACTGTAGAAACTGAAGCTTTTCAAACCAATTACTGAAAGATTTGCAATGAAGCTGTGAGGAACAGCACTGATGGACAAGGAGCAGGATATGGTGTTCTCCTAAATTAGCTCAGCTCCCCTGCATTAGAGCGCAAGGCTTTACCATCAACTATTGGAAGGAATTTATAACCAGGATTAATGGGGTGTGCTTATTTCTTTCAGCATCTTAATTAGCTATGATGCCCCCTTCCTAAAGACATTACAGGATCTGAAACGGTCTCTGAGCTAGGAAATGTGTTATCTCATATCCCGAATCCCCGGGGCAGGATGCTGTCAAATGTGGCATATTCTTGTTTACATCATTGGCTTTTTATGCTGTTGGTGTGCACATGCACAGAAGTTTTTTTCTAATACTGAGGTAGGATTGATGAAGAACCTTCACTCAGGAATCTTGGAAAAAGTGTTAAATGGTGTATAAAACTTTGGGCATCTTTCAGACATGGGGTAGCATCTCCCATACAGGTGAGGAGCAAGGGCTCTGATGGGTATTTAGAAAACATCCAACCCCGGGGCAGGCAGGTACTTGTGTATGGCTTGGCTAAAAGGGGAACACATTTGGGCTACAAAGCTGGTTTGGCCAGAAGGAGAGCCACTATGGAGGAGCACCATGGCAGTGCTCCATGCAGTAGGTTCACAACTGCTACAGCCATAAGCAATCAGAAACTGGTGCAAAACCTACCCGACCCAAAATCTGGGTGCATCCATACCACTATAAAAGGGTTTGTATGCTTTTTAATAACCTTAAATGGTTAGTTTACAGATCAGGAGAACAAAACACATATTAAAGGTTGGAGTAGGCATCCCAAAGGAAGGAATGTCCCTGGCCCTGTCAGGCAAAGCTGTGCACCAGCCCGTGCAGTCAATATGTTTAGCAGCTCAAGAGGATTAAAACAAACTCATTGGATTTGTCACTTGCAGAGCTTTATCCAGCAGTCACATTTAATTTCCCAGCTCTCTATGCCTGTAACCTAATTTCTATGCCTGTATGGGGTGTGTGGAAAGCAGGGAAGTGTGTGGGGAAGCATCAGACTTGGGAAGAGCCACTGTCAATTTAAACATCATTTAAACTCCTGGGGCTGAAACAACAACAGGGTGGTGTGGTGAATAACACCAGCTCAGTGCTAATACCAGGACCAGTGCTTGCTGGTTACAGTGCTCCCCTTCCCTGCCTCACTGCTTTTTCAGAGATGTGACCTGCTATTTTGTTCCATGTGCTTTACAGATGAGGGGAAAGCTGCTGTCTCACCCATTTTCCCCTGCCCAGGGTGGTCCCACCTGCAATTCATTTTCTCTGCTGTGAGAGTTTGGGTTTCCCATCTTTGGTTGGGATTTACAGCTTGTTTTTCTCATGCACCTGCATCTTCCTATGTTCTGGCTCTACATCTTCACGGGCCCTCAGCTCCAAGTAGGGATTAAGCCTTGAGAGTTTATGGAAGTGCAACCCTTCTCTGCAATTATCTCTTACCCGTGTTACCCAGATTTAGTTGATTTAATCATTCCTCAACTCCTTCCAGACACCCAGGTCATTATTGTTTGATTTCTTTTTTTGTTTTAATTGCTTCCAATCTGTCAATGTTGCAGCTTTGTTTTGTGCTGCAGGCATGTCCAGAGGCCTCGGAGCTGGTGAAGGCATTCCTTGTCTTGCAAATGAAATTCCTTGTTTAGCCCAGGCAAAGGGTGCACCAAATGACTTCTCCTCAAGCCCAGCAGCTCTGGCTGGCACAGAGCAAGGACTGATGTGCTGCCAGTTTAGTGAACAGGTGAAACCTAAATAAGAGTTTGGACTGGTTATGCAGCCCCCAAACAGGATGCTCCTTGAAACCTTCTGAGTGTCCCTAGCTCCCAGTGATGTTATGATCAAATCTAAGGCTGTTGGTTTTCTGTCTGCAAGTGCTATGAAATGTCTAGAACGAATGTTTTGCATTGTTTTATGACATGTTGCATCATATCTTCATGGTTTCTTTAAGCTTTCATTCCCAAAGCCATATTATTTGTTCTAAGTTTATCTTTTATTTCTTGTTTCTAACTCCTAGGGTTGCAGAAACTTCTTGAAAGCAGAGTCTAATGGCTCTGAGTGCTCAGTGTCAGAGCTTCTCTTCAGTTTGAAGCCAATCTCAGAGGCTTCCTGAGCAAGAGGACAATGAGGTGTGATTGGAGCTTCATACTTTTTACTGTCAGTGCTCCCCAAATGGTAAATCAAAGTGCAACCCCAGCCTGCACAGAAAGAATGGGGTTGCTTAGTGCATACTGAGAGGCACCTCTGCAGAACAGGAGAGACATGGAGTGAGCACTTCTTTTTTTAATATTTCTTTCCTTGAATCTTTTAATTTATTAAATATTAATAATTTATTGCATCTGGAAATTGACATTAGGCAGAAGAAATAGAATCAATTTTTAATAAATATGAGCAATAAATAAAACATTTAATAAATTATGCATGACAAAAGATTACTGAAAGATTAAATAATGATCTTGTATACATACTCAAAATATTATTTATTAATAGCTTTTTTGCAGTGCAGCATTCATGACACTCAGGGAAAGTACAGTTTCACCTGAAAAGTAAGCCAGGATTGAGCAGAGCTGCAAGTTTCCAGCTTTGTACCTCAGTGCCTTTCAGATCAAATGTCTCACATTGATAAGGGAAAGAAAATGTTTCTTTCATCCCACCCCTGGAAACTCTGTGAGGCTCAATCCCCAGTTTCCCTTCCCTTCTGCTGCCCATCTGAGACTTTCTGCAGGCTAACCCTTGAGATCCTGTTGCTCAATCCTAAAGCATGTAACATAACCCCCACCCAAAACCCAGAAAATACCCCCAAAATGGTGAAAAAGCCTGTGGCAGTCAATTTAGTACCTGGGACTTGGGTTTTAGCTCTCTAAATATATTGCTTTTTGTGATGCCACCTTTTCATGCTCAGGGATGCAGGTGGTTGTGCAAACACCTGATCTATCAGATGTGGTCCCCAGGGGCTAAATTCTGTTATGAGGCAATAGATTAACTAGAGGTGATCAACATATCTGTAACTAAACTTGTTTCCTGTTGCAAAGATTTGGCCTTCATCAAAGAGGATGAAAATACAGTTCAGTGGATGTTCTCTCCCCCCAAAAAAATGCTTTCTTCTGTACAGGAAAAAAGCTGTCCATTTCTAAACCTGAAACCATGGGTTTAAAAGCAGATATATAAATCTGTAAGTGAATATATGATAACAAATATGGGCAAACATAATTTAATTTTGGATTTAGTTTTAACACGTAGGCTGAGATTTTCAACTGAGCCCAAATGAGTGGGAGTAAAAAATCCCATTGATTATTTTTTCCAGAGCAATTGCTTGTCATGAAGTTGTGTACCCTTTTAACAAGTCTTTCAGATTCCAGTTCGTTCACTGACTGCCTCTTTCAATATCTCACTGTAATGCTCAGTCTGAAGCAGCAGATTGGGACCTGCTTTGGGCATCCCAGAAAGTGGCCATGTCTGCCTGTAGTCTGGCACCTCATTTCTTTCCACTCAGCATTAGCCTGGTGATAAATATAACTACTAATTGTATTTTAACCTACATGTTTGTTTTTTTCCTCATGTATTCCTTCTTGGAGCATTTAGTTGCCAATGGAAGACTTAAAGGAGGTGTTTTATCAGTCTGCGTTTACATGCCCAGCAACCAGTAATATCATCTAGGTATCTTAATGGAAAAAATAGGCTGAATAACACAAAAGGCAACTGGTGGCCAAACCTGACCAGCCCATTTCTAAATGACACCAAGCCATGGGTGGCTTTCACATGGTGCCAGGGTGAAGAGAGGATTTTTGCCATCAAGTGTATCTTCCCGCTCCACCCTGATGAAGGCTCAGCTGGAGCAGCATCACAAAGACCAGGGTCTGATCCTCCCACTTTGCCAAGTCTCATGCACACTCTGATGCAAAGACAATTTAAAGGCTGCCTCACTGCATTTGCCATCAGAGTGGTGGACAGGATTACATGTATAAAATCAGATTATGGGCCTGGATGCAATAATATGTAAAAGAGGGGCCTGGGGAATTGGACCCTGCATCAGAAGCTTGCCTTGTTGATGATTCTGGGATTGCTCACTGGCTGAAAAAAAATATTCTAGTGGTCTTTTTTGTTCCCAGGTCATTATTATGATCCTCAAGAAAACCAAACTAACATCAAAGCATAGTTTTTGAGAAGCAGAGGTTATTTCCCAGCCTGTTCAGGTTCCGCTTTGCCGCTGACAATGTTACCGAGTACACAGCTTGCTCACATCAAAATTAAGAGGATGACTGTGCTGAACTTGCAAATGGAAGTGGCTAAGACCATGCAGTGCTGGCAACTACAGCTTTCTGTTGAAATACAATCTCAGGGTCTCTTAAGTAAGTGGCTGGAAGTGATTGCCCTGTGGTGCATGCCAGACCATTTAAGTAATGCTGCTTCTGGGAAGAAAGGGGAAGAATAAATATATGCACCAATCGTAATTTTGCCTTTTTTTCTCAGTGCCAGTAACCTGTAGTACTCATCCATCTCTACTAGGTACCTGGCACTACAGAACAACAGGTCCTTACTCAGTTCTGCCTGTGATTTTCTCTATGTCAGAAGATTTGGTTTCTGCTCTGTGAGCAAGCACACTGAAACACAAAGCCTGAGGGGCCAGCTTCCTCATCTTGAGACATTCTTTGTCCAAACTTAAATGTGAATTGTGTCAATAAAGCTTATTTTTGTTACGAATTAGTCCCAGCTCCTACGAGCAGCTGAAAGGACCAAGCAGCCTCCCAGTGCCCCTCTGGGCTCAGTTTTGTGTGCTTTACGCCATACCTTGGGAGGTATGAAGTCTAAGGCAGCTCAATAGCTTGAGACCACTCCTAACATTTGTGTAGAAATGGTACCACATGCTCTGGAGAACTTCCCTGGGAAGACTGCTGGCAGTGCCCTCTCCTTCCACTTCCTACAGCTGTCAGCTAATGAACATATCCGAGAGGGCAGCAATACGTGTGCTGTGAAACCTGAAAGGGGTTTACATCAGCATCTGGAGTTTTCCACCGGGAACAGTGGCACTATTCAGTTGTAAACGTATGTTGCCTATGACATTTAGACTAGAGACGGCTGTTGGGAAAAGGAAGTGTTTAAAACCCCTCTTTCAATTTCTCTTTGTTTTTGTCTACACTTGAAAGAATGATAGGTGCAAAGTGAGATGAGGGGGAAATGAAAACATGGTACCTCCAGGATGACCATTTAGATTAACTACTATATTTTTAAACTTTTGGCAGCACAAAACATCTTCTGACATTATATACAATATAATAATTAATTCCTGAAGATACAGGAACTTTTGATAGGAAGCACTACAGAACAAGAGCTGAAATAACAACATTTGCTAAGTTTTCCCCTCTTACCCTAAAAAAGAAAAGCAAAAAGGGTGCCGTAGGAAAGCATAAACAAATGTGTTTATTTGTGCATCTGTAGATTCAGCAGGAGAAATACTAGCTGTGTGTGTGAGGGCATTCAACAGTTTAAAAGCTGTTTGGAAAATGTGGGGTGAAATCTTACCCTCACTTAAGGCAATAGGATCTTTGACTTGAATGGCAGGACTTTGCTGCTGGTGTGATTTAGATCCCCAGTGAGAAGGGCAGTTGTGTTTAGCTTCACTTGATAGCCTTCAACTATGAGAACAGTTGAAAAAGCAACTTGTTTTTTCCTTTTTTTTTTAAATAGAGGGAGACTGGATTATGCTGCTGTTCCAACAGGAAAGCAAATTTCCCTCAGACAGGTACTCAGGGACCAATGGCACCAATGTCTCTTACAGCTCAAAAGATTTATTTCAAGATTACCTGCTATGATAACTTTTTAAGGCAGTTCAGTTCTTGATGATGATCCTGGTTTAAAGTGAAGGTGGTAAATAAAAAATGCAGATGAGTATAGCTGAAGTTAAAGCCTCAGCAAGCATACTGTATATAGGGAGCTCAAGAAGGATTCAAACTTACAAATTTTGCACAAAAGGATTGAATTATTCATGCACTGAGTCAGTAAATGAGGTTATGATGCCACAGGTGCATTTGCCCTCACGTAAGAACTATAATCAATGGTTATTGTAATTTTTCCTGTATTAGTTCAAGGGTAAGGCAGCTCAGCAGCTTTTAAAAGCTTCAGCTTTTGTGATGAGATGCTAAAGTTTGCTCTCCTGGAAGCTACCAAATACTCACAGGAATGATCAGGAAGATTCTACTAGTTGTGACATGTGGGTGTTGAAATCTTCTCAAGGACAAAGAGTATTTGGAGGGGCTTCAAACTGGATGGTTCTTGGATCCTGGGAACTTCCTATAACCTGGTTTGCAGTCACAGCCTGCTCACAGTCAAGTTGCCTGAAGTGGCAAGTTTCTGGTCTGAAATGTCCATGTCCCAGCACAATCTTAGTTTTCTCTCAGGAGTTCAGCTTGGCTCACGTCAGGGTTTTCCCCTCATGATCAGCAGGCTCATGAGAAATGAAGAGCCAGAAGGCAGGAGAAAAGAAAGGAAATAAATAAGGCAGGTACTTTTAGACAGGCTTTAGGGGTGGAGTTGGATCCCGGCACTGTTGTCACAGGTGCATGATTTTTTTTCACAAGAAACCCAGATCTTGAGGTTAAAGAAAGGCAATGAGGTAAAAGTGAGAAAAAAAACACCACCAAAAAATTATTTGTGCATTCCATTCTGAAATGCAAAGTTACACTGAGCTCTGCAGCCTACACTGGCCACATCCTCATCTCTGGATCTTCTAAGCAGTCTCTGGCCACACAGCCATATTCAAGCAGTGATGCCAAGGGCTTGCCTACAGGAAGACAACACATACATGTAAGTACACATTACTGTCCCCATTTGACATCATCAAGTCCATTAGATAAGACTGTCTTTGCAGTGAATCCATATCAGCCAGCTGTGATTTAAAGAACTTTAATCTCCTTTTTCTGTGACTCGTGTTTGTGAGTGTGAACATCTCCATTCCCTGTAAACATGGGTGGGAATGGATGGATTTTGGCACTTGCTCCAGCAATGCATATGTCTGCAGCTGGATTCCAAACTAATAGCGGCGTTTGTGTGACTGTTTTGCTTTGGGCTTTGCCTAGATCATGGTTGTGATTTCTTCTGTCACCTTTTCTAAGGTGAAACATTAGCTAAAATGTTTCTGTGTGGTGACTGTCAGCTTGTGTTTCTGTTCTGCTTCTATTTGCAAGCACTGATGTGAACACCATTAAGTTACAGAAGAGGCTAGGTTTAGAAATGGAAGGATTTTAATGTGTTAAGAGAAAGGCACTTTACTGATAATAGTTTTGAAGAGCCAGCACTTGTGTGAGTTGCATAGAGAAAAATAAATTGCTACCATAAAATGCAGAAGGCTAAAAGGTGCTTTTAGTCCAGAAATCAGATTCGAGTAAAGGAATGTTACCTTTTAGTTGTCTGTGCCAAGTCTTTGTCCTCATGTTCATTTTAGTGAAGGATGAGGCATTAGCCTGAACCTGAGCCTGGAGCCTTTGCCAGTCTTATCCATCAACAGCAGCAGATACATGATCGGATGAGAGACCAGCCCAGGAAAGTCATCTGCAAGCTGAGTACAGGCATGCTGACACCTGGGCTGGGTTTCAGCCTGGGACTGACAGCAGTGTAAAGGCCTAGGTATGCAGGGTCATCTAAGTCCTGGTATGGCCCATGGGAGTCCAGCTGACATGCATGGTATTTCCCGGGAAGTGATCCAGCTGGGCAGCTGGAAAGTGTCCATTTTAGGATATATTGTCCACAGGGGCTGGCTCTCCACATGCTATGGCAAGACCTTAAATACCTAGTGTGCCTGTAGGACCCTGTTTGTGTGTCCTTAATCTCCATGAATCCCACATCTGGCATGTTTACATGCAATTTGCTGCCCCTGCTTCCCATCTGTGCTGGAGCTGAGTCCTACAGCCTTTTTCACTGTGTGGAGGAGAAGGCTGGACCCCAGTCACTTTGCTATGTGATAACAGCCTTGAGGGACACTGATGGCAAGGTCTCTGCTCCTTGGGCATCGTGAAATGTACACAGGCTCTTCATATCTTAAACAGCTCTAGTTGTTACCCTGGCAAACAGCTTTTCCTCCTTTATCACTGGGAGCAGAGGATCTAGAGATGCACATTTTCCAAACCTGCATCCTGAGAAAGCAAAGCCCCGGGCTGCCTGGCTTCATGCAACGACATGAACAGGAGACAGACAGGAGCACTGCCTGGGCTTTGTGGTCAGGCTCTTCTCCTTTTTGTCTTCAGAGGCGGAGGTCCAAGTGCTCTGTGTTTATACAGCGTGAAGCAGAAACTCAGTATGGACAAATACGTGGGTGTCTCTGTTCTCTTGTTTCACAACAAACTAATTGGCGTAGTCCAGAGACTGAACTGATGCAAGCAGCGGCTTTATTCTCTGTCATACCACACCTGAGATGCTGTGTGGTCTGTCGGGAATCTGGTACGAATTTTGTCAGTGGCCTTTGCCAAGTTTTGGACTATACCTTTCTCCTAATGCTCTCTATGTTTGTAAGAGAGTTGCCCTGCAAGTGAAAGAGTTTCATTTTCCATTTTTGCCTCTGTTCATGTCTTGGCGTTGGCTCACATTGGTTTTCACTGATCTGGGGGTGAGGGATGTAGTTGCTTCTTTTTCCTTTACTTCCTCTTACCTTTAAGGAAAAAAGAAAAAAAGAAAAAAGCTGAAATACAAACATTGTAAAAAGGGTTTTAAATGCATGTACTAATTCCCTCACAGTTTTCCTTGTGAATTGACTAACATTACCTGCAGGAGAGAGAGGGCCAAGGCAAAAGCAAGACAGATGCACAGTAGGAATTTGGACAATGGATGAGACAGTTCAGGTGCGATCAAGTGATATCAGTCAAAATACTTCTGAAACCTACAGTGAAGTTGGTGTGATTCATAGCTGATGAAGACAAATTGAGAACGAAGTAGAAACCCACCCTTTTTGCTGATGCACAGATTTGGTTGAAAGCAATACGTGTCTCACACCTTTCTGTCTATTGCTGTTAAGCACCAGGAGTAGCTTCAGGAACAGCTTTCTGATTTCCCGGTAGTGGATGTACATGCAAGAAGGATAAAAGGAAGAGGAGGTATGGAACACATTATTATTAAAAAATACTCGAAACCTTAGGATGTCTGCAGCTTATGTGTAAGTCTGCAGCTTATGTGTAAGTCTGCAGCTTATGTGTAAGTCCTCATGGCCTTTGTTCTGTTGGAACTGATAAATGTTGACCCAAAATGGCTATACTTCCAACTTCAAAACTACCCTCAGTAATAGTTAAGTACACACTTATTATATGTCCCAGAGGAAGGTGGAGAAATAGCTGTGTGTACAAGACCTCCGCCAGAGTCATCACTAGTGGTAAGTAGAACAGGAGAATATCAAGAGCCCTGATGCAAGAATTGAAATGCATAGCTACTTAGGGCTCTTCAAAATGCTTCCAAGCTTTTCAGAAGTGCTTCAGAAGACTGGCAGCTTCAACCAGCACAGTATGGTTTTTGGGATTCAGAAATCACATTGAAAAAGTACAAAAGATGCCCTGTCTTTAATGTTATTCATAGTCAGACTGGCAAGGCTAAAGAACTAGGTAAAAAGCAAATTTGTGTGCTAGCTTTTGCATCAGCGTAAGCCTGAAACATCTTTTTTCTTCTTTTGAGTCCTCATCATCACAATGTCTGTCCTGTGTTCAGCTGTCTCTTGGAAGCACTAATGAATATATCCTCAAAGAGGCACTCTAACCATCTGTTGCAGATAGGGAACTGAGGCAAAAAAGTCTCAATGATCTAATAAAGGTCAGGAGGCTGATGTAAATCCTGGGATTAAAGCTTAGATTGGCTAAGGATCATTAATAAATCTATATCACCATGTTAGTTCAGCTCAGAAGTACACTTCTGAGTTAATCTGTTGCTCATCCCCACCTCCAGGGAGTTGGTTGCTAGTAGGAAACTGTGCTGAATTGCACGGACCACACTCCTTTCACATGGATGGAACAAGGAGTGTGTGTTCCTGCCACTGGTGGGTGTCCAGTCGACAGAGCCAGAGTAAAGCTGGGCTGAAGAAAACACCCCAGATGAGAACCTGCTTCTCCTGTGTTTGCACTGTTTGCTAATGGAGACAGCCTCAGTGTCCCCTAGTGCCAATTCTATCAGTGCAAGCCCAGGCTTTAAGGATGAAAGGCAAGACACACATAATGAAATCACTGTGAAATACAACAGTTTCCCTCAACTAATGGCTGGTTATCAGAAGCACAGTCTGTTCCATGCCTTTGATTATCACCAGCAAACAAGTCTGTACCCAGAGATTGCCAGTGCTGCTCCTGTGCAGAGCACAGGTTCCATGCTAGCAGCTCAGCAGAGCCAGCTGATGTAGTGAATTTGCTTGAACATAGCTTAAACCTCAAAGTACACAAATGAAATTAGATTGTATTTCCTGGGCAAATGTTGTTTATCAATATGGAAACCAAAGCTCTGATGAGTTAATAGGATACAGAAAGCTGATTTGGTTTGGGTAGCTTGGAGCTGAAGTCAAGAAAGGGTTCAGCTCTGTTTCTGGCAGTGAGTATTCAGTCAAACCAAAACAAATTCCAGTGATACATTTCTGGGTATTTTAGCATGTTGTACCCAGATATGATATGCTAGGTACTTGTATATAATATGATTGATCCCTGAAGAAACAAAAATGTAATGTTTCACACATTTCCTTGGTATTGCTTATCTTGTCTAATTCTTAAGTCCTGTTGAATGAATGGTGAATAAAAAAAATCTACTTACAAAAGCAAAGAGTAAGAGTAGAGCTGCTCTGGTTTGGGTGGACTGGCAGCATACAGTGTCATATCTTTTTCATATAGAGCATGAACAGTGGTGGGGTGGGGGGAAGAAGAACTAGCTGTCACTGGGCTGGAGCTGAAATCCCCTGGGAGCAGCAGCTTTTCTTGTCCTGTTCATTAATTTTTCTCCGTTTATAATGGGACTGCATGTTCAGAAAAATGGCTGATGCACATTTGCTAAGTAGCATCTGCAAAGAATAGAAATTGGCTGCCTAGGCCAAAGTGACTTTTCCACAGCCAAAATGCCAGAGGTAACAAAGGGAACATGATTTACAAACCAGACTGTGAAATTAAGGCTTCACTGACAACCTTGGCAAAGTTCCTGCTAACTTCAGGAAAACTGAATTTCACCCAAATCTTATAATACAAATAGGAACTTCTCAAGCCAAGAGCATTTAATACTGTCTGTGCCTTTGCTGAGTGAACTTTCAGATCATGAGATTATGTTCTTTATCTGTCTGTCACCAACTTCTGTAATTTGTGTACACACCTTCGATTTTATTGTGATTTAAGCCTGTCCATTCAGTATTGTTAATAGCATTGCTCGGAGCAAAGCCATGGTAAGTCTGTCTGAAAGGCTCCTCACAGTGCACTGAAAAGTCTGTGCTCTGTGATGCAAAGTGCTGATCCAGTGTGAACCTGATGTGCTGGTTCAAAGTTATTCAAGAAAACGCTGACAAGCTGACGTTTATACAAGGAGAGCATGTGTTAGGTTGGACATCCTCTGCCCTTTTGCCTTTAGTGTGAAGTCAGACATTGTAGAATCATAGACTCATACTATCATAGAATCATAGAATAGTTTGGGATTGAAGGAACCTTCAAAGGTCATCTAGTCCAACACCCCTGCAATGAGCAGGGCCATCTTGAACTAAATGAATTGAACTTTTCCAACTTAGTTGATTCTATGGACTTTGCACTTGGCCCTCTTGAACCTCATGATCTTCTCATGGGCCAACCTCTCAAGACTGTCCAAATGCCTCTGGATGGCTGCCCATCCCTCAGGCATGTCAACTGCACCACTCAGCTTCATGTCATCTGCAAACTTGCTGACAGTGCACTCAATCCCACTGTCTATGTTGTTGATGAAGATATTAAGTAGTACCAGTCCCAATATGGACTGGAGGTTCCACTGAGGGTTTAAGTTTGATATCTGCATGAACCCCACCCCATATCCTAACTGATTTGATGGAGATGTCTTTCTGAGTCCAGTTCTGATCAGAGTAAAAACTGAATTAGCAGGGTGGACCAGCAGTCTCCAGAACTGGTATGCAGGGATGGCAATAGCTGACATAAGCGGACACTACTGGTGGCTTCTTTTATCTTTCTCCTTTATTTTAGTATTTGCATTCTTTTCTCCTGTTTTGCTACCACTAACAGTTGCCAACTTAGTCCCCTTAGTATATTCTCAACTAATTGTCCTGAAGTAATTGTTCTCTTGAATTTATGCAAGTGTTTAAAAAGAAGACATTAGCATCCTACCAGCTCTTTCACAGATTACCTGTAAGTGCACAGAAGGTATTATTGCTATCAATCCCAGTGCACAAATAGTTGCATTACCCCTGAATAAATATGCAAACTGTCTAACTAGAGGAGAGCACAGATGCGGTACCCATTTATTTTTGCTTTAATTTTTGCTGCCATTCAAAACTAATCAAGTTTACAGAAGCCTGCCAAGTGCAGAGATGCGCATTACTGAAGGGTTGTACATTGTTACAGGGACTCCAGCATCTCCCCCAGTACCTCTGGAATCATCTTGCGTTACAAACTGTCTTTTATATGTGATAAGTAACACATTCCACTGTACCTTTACAAGTGAGAGAGCCTGTCTTTAAATTTTGACAAATGAGTAGGAGGGAAGTACAAAAATATTGACTAGAACGACTCTAAGTCCTCCTTTGTTGCAAGCTTTATAATAAGGAGACAAGAAAACACAAAGTATTTAATCACCTCAGTGCTGATGTCCAAGTACCGCAGCACGTCAAAACACCTGGGATCAGCCAGTGAGGACTGGTTAAGCCAAAACCCCACCCTCATTATGGAGTTTGCTTTGTATTTTCATTAAATGCATAGCAAATGGCTTCTGTGCATATTTCAGCATAAGAGCAGATTCCTGTCTGGGTACCAAACTACAATCACATCACTGTCTCAAGGCCTCTTACTGATCTGCTGCTGCTTTCAAGGAGGAAGTGCTGTATCAGTGCATCACCATATTCTCTTGCTCTACTCTCTTGACTGAATTTCAAATGAAGCCACAAAGCAGAAAGCATTATTCCTGAAGGTATCATTTAGGTCTTTACCCTTATCTTCTGTCTTCTCCATATTTGCCTCTCATGGCTGCTGTGGCACTGCAACACCCGACCCTGTGAGTGAGTATGTGTGAGTAAGGTCACAGGCCTACCAGGAGCTGCTGTCATAAGCAGTATTTTGATTGCTTATTGCCATTTAGCTCATGGAGTTTCTCTGCTGTCAGCTATCACCTGGAGCAATGAAACCAGATGAGGGGGAGTAGGTAAGCGCAGTGTGTTGAAGGTTGTCTTGTGGCACTACAAACCAGAAACCCCATGCTGATTTGCTCCTTCCAGCTGTGTTCATGTTGATCCACCACTCGAGGATTACAGAGGTGAAGTCATTGCTCTTGATAGTTCAGTATTGTTGACCAGCATCTCGTGTTGATAGTTTCTGAATGCTTCCATCATACAGAAGGACAAATCTGTATCCATTTCATCTGTAAGTGACTGTCTGACTCCATCTGTATGTCACACCAGATTTAAAAAGAGAGCTGGGCTGTCAAGGTTAGCCTATGCATGTTACAGTATATTTCTAACAGAAGCAAATCTTACTTTTCTGAGGTCAGCAAGGTTGTTTTTGAAGATTTCAAGCATAACAGATTAAGAGTTTTATCCTCTCTACTATGTCTTACAATGTCAGCACAGCTCAGATAAACTGAAAGGGGAATGATAAAGGTGCCATATTGGTAAAGACACTAGCAACAGCCTGAATTTACATCTTCTTCTTGTTAGATTCAAGTTAAGTATTTTGATATTTCTAGCTCATTAATTAGTCTAGAAAATACTGTGTAAAATAAAATCTTAGAAAATTATATTATATGCCTACCATGGTGTTGATATTCCCTTTAAGCATCTTGAAAATTAGTCTGTATTTTGAGCAGAAATTGTGAAATTGTGCTTATTTTCACTTGAAAAATAGGATCCTTTAAAAACATTGATTGCCTCATTTTCATTCAAAAATGCCTCTCTGTGAATGAAAGCCAGTTTTAAATGGAGTGTTCTGAAACATTAGCGTAATTATTGACATGAGAAAATAAATATTCACATATTGAAATGTAAACAAGAAAGAGGAGCATTCATTCTTTCCTGTGAAATACTGTAGCACAGTCTTGAATGACAATTGGCCACACAAAGCCAGCAGTAAGACTGCACTAGCATGATTTTTGGGACCATTAGCTCTGTATCAAACTCTGAAGTGCAGGGTGTGGAGGGAGGGAGTGGCAAATTCATAAACACGGTGTATACACAGGGTGTATTTGTGCCTTCGTGCAGGAACTCTGGAGCATGTGTTCAGTGGGCTGCAAAATCACTCAACAAAAACATGAAGGTTTTTTCTTACATATTTGGAAGCAACACCGGTCCCTTTAGTCTGAATGTGGAAGCTGTGCTTATCCTACTGAAATTCGACTCTAGACCTTTCAAATGTATGAATCATATCCACATATGGGGTTTCTGCCTCTGCTTGGTGTTTCACTTCATTAACAGCTTCATTATCTTGCTAGCACAAGGACTTCTTTCAATGTTAGTCAGGAGTCACAGGTTTGTTGTCATCCTGTCTGAGGTCTCTGCTTAATTTGAGTCATTCACCTGCCTCAGGCTCCTAAGTCAGAGCTGACCCAGGACAGAGGGGATCAGGAACCCTTCACCAGTGGGACAGAGTTAATTGTAGACCTGCCAGAGCCATCCCTTGCTCAGCTGGAGGTAGCACAGTGGCCATCTTGTAAGGAGCTGCTCCTGAAGGTGCACCCCAGGTGGAGAGGGCTTTGCCATTACCAGAAAAGTTTGCACCTTTCCAGCACCTAAGACTGGTACATGGAGGAGCATGGTGGCTGGGGCTCTTTGCTCAAAATAGATTTTTATGTGTGTTTGTTTTTAAAGAGGTCCAGGGGTTCAATGGGAATTTTTCCATCTGGTCAAAACTCAGACATTTTGCAGAACTGTGCAAACCTTGATGTAAACTTGCAGTGTCTAGAACAGGATTTCTGTTTAAGGTAAGGTGCAACCCAGTGTTTAGGGATCTCCATGAACACAAATTTGCTTGCCTTCTTCACCTTGCTGATTTCATTCTAGGTCTTCTGGCTGATCACCTGAACTGAGTGGCTACTGAGGGGTCAGGGGTTGTCTGTCCTCTGTGTCTTGTAGAGCTGTACTTAATGAAAGAAGAAAAGCAAAAACTCTTGGGCTTGTCCCAGTGTGGAAGAGACCTGAATGCTGGTCATTTTCTTCAGAAACTGCACCCTCATTTTCTGGATGACTACTGCCTTTAAGCTCTTCAGTATGGAATTTCATGAAGTCATAGTTCAGCAAAGCAAATGATCCCATTGAGGTTATCTTTGCTAAATCTGTGGGCTAAAATACACTTGGACATGATGCATTTAAAATGGATTTTAAAAACAGCTTTAATACAAAGGTAACTTTGCATCATGAAACAATCAGATGTCAGGATATTCCACAACTGAGCATACAAAGACACTTGTTTCCTAGGAAGGAGGTCTCCTGCTATATACTCACTGCTTTGACAGGACCTCAGCGTAAATCTGATTGTCTGCTTTGCAGCCTGATAATTACACTTGCAGTTGCAGCTGAATCAGGCCCTGCTGGTGTGTCACCCACTAGCATTACACTTAAGGACATGCCTAAAAATACCTAACAAAAGACATCAGAAATACCAAAGGACTCCACCCCTGCCATAAAGCTTTTGCTTCTCATAGAGCTGGGAAAACAAAACAGAACCTACATAAAGATTTATTTTTAATTCTGCTATCCCCCGGCCGCAGCTTTTGCATCAAAAAAGAGAGACACTCCTTGCCCTTGACTTTCATGAGAGTGTTGTACCAAAGGGGTGGTGCTCATTGATGCTAACAGTGGTGGCCTGTCTGCTCTAGCTGGCTCCTGTAATACTTGGTCTCTCAAAAGTGCTTAGATACTCAACAGGTGGATGCCACGCGACTACTTAGACACAGACACAGCTTCTTGGACGTACTGCACAGTGATGGGAGGATGAGGGGTCTAGCAGAAGGCAGTGCTGCCAGCCTGTACTTTCTTACGCACTTGTTTAACAACAACTGAAGTTGTTTTCTCACTTACAGAGTAAGAATGGGTATGGGTTTGGGTAGGTGTGGTTTCGATAGACTTGAAAGGAAACTTTTCACATGTTTGAAACGCTTTGTCTGGGACAAACTGAAACCACTTAAAGTGCCCAGACGTGGGAGAGTTGGCAGGGACCTTACTTTGTTGACACATCAGATTATATAAGTGCTCGGCAGCTTTTCTGCGTGTGCATGGGTGTCTTGTGTATGTGTAGGAGAAGAATAGCGGTGGTCCAGACCAGAGACCATGAGGCATAGGCATCCCATAATAATTTCCATACGCTGAACTGTCATGTTAAACTGCATGAGACGGAGGGGGGGGGTGGAGGTGGGAGGCACAGCTTGATTTTTACCTCCAGCGAAATTCCACTTTGGTGTGTGTGGGTAGACCTGCCATTTAGTTAAATGCAACAAGGTTGAACTTGGTTCCCTCAGTTACTGGGTGGTATCTCACCAGCTAGCTGGTCCTGGTGATAATGCCTAATGGGAGCAGGATTGACACTAGCACAACCGAAAAAAGGCTTAAGAGATTGTTTTCACAGCAGTGGTATTTTAGATAAGCAAGGGAGACAATTCCTGTCTGGATACCCAAACACAAGGGTGAGCCTGCTCAGCTGGCCATGTGCATGGGTTGGATCTCCAGGTCCATAGGGAGGCTGATGCATGAGGTATTAGGCATAGCACCTGATCTTGAACTTCTTAGGCTCAGTTTCTTTGCAACTAAACTGGTATTTCTACTCATCTATCTCCCATGCTTGCTGTCATTAAGTGGCTCTGAAGGAGTTTAAAGGATTAAAGCAATTTCAAGGTGGAAATTGTCATGCTGGGTTAACTCTCTGACAGAATATTTGAGGATCAAGTGTATGAATGACTTGGGAAGTTGCTGTAATGCTCTCAGAAGCAAAACAAAGTGACAAAACAGAAGCCTGGAAATTCAGGACCAACATAGCTCTTGAAAAGCACCTATTGGTGAAACCTCTCAGCTCCTTGGCGACAATTTGAGCAAAACCTAAGGGGTGGCCTTGCCCTGACAGACAAGATCGCATGGGTCAGTGTGGAGGAGGCTAAAGGTATGCATCTATCCAGGGTACAGACTCCTCACTCAGTGACATTTCTAGATTCCCGAAAAACAGATTTTAAACCTCCTTACCTCCTCTCCTGCTTTGCCCTTGCACACAAGTCAGAGAAACATCAAAGTACTTTGGCCTCCCTATTTCTGGTCTGTGGAGCAGTTCAGATGCTTTTTATGACTTTGCTTTTTATGGAGGATGCTGGTTACAAATAAGGTTTGTAACTCTCACTGGTTCCAACCAGCAGTAAACCCTTGTCAGCCTGATGGTGAGTCTGCTTTGAGTTGATTCTAGAAGATGAAGCTGATCACATGGCCCCTACGGTTCTTCTTCAACTTCCTCTCTCCAGCCTTGTAAAACTGACATTGTGAAAACCTCAGAGTCCAGGAAAACCCCCATAACTGTTCTACACTCAAGAGGTTTGCAGCAGATCTTCACTGGCTTACCTACCACACATCATATATAGAGTTGATGCTATCCCTCTGCAATAAGTGTCATCTTAGATTGTGGTTGGTATTCGATATATTTCACATTATGTTCTACTTTAATAATCCTCTTTCTTCAGGATCTTGTGATTGTACAATGGCAGGGTTTATCCAGTCCTTTTTTTTTTTTTAGCACAGAACAAGGATTTTCTTGTCATATTGCACTGTGCTCAAGAGAGCTGAGCAAAGGGATCTAATCTCCATAATATTAATTTGTCTGTGCATTGAGGAAGCAAAAACAGCAATAAATCTGCACATGTTTGAGTTTTTGTTTGGCTTTGGGGTTTTGTGTTTGGCAATCCCAGTGATTTATGTAAGGAGTTCCTGGGCAGGGGGGCAGGGAGAGGCAGCCAGTGGTCTCAAGTTAACACTGACTCATAATATATTTAGCAAGGGATAATGCAAATGCTGGAAAAAATAGAGGAGGAGGCAAGACTGGAAAAAGTGTTTTCCTTGATAGGGAAGCTATTAAATATTTAGCTCAAGAGAGAAGAGAGTATGTGTGCAGCTGCCCTGGCCTTTCCTTTAAAAGGAGAAGCTCTGAAGATCAAGGGTAAGAAGAAAAGGGGGTGTAAGGAGCTAATAGCTTGGAATGGGACCACACCTGGCTGAGGTCTGGAAAGCAAACTTAATGCAGAGGTGTGCTCTTGAAAATGAGACCCCTCCCTGCACGATACAAAGCCCTTTGTTTTCCAGACCTTTTCTGTCAAGGAAAACCACTACTCCTGATTCCTTGTACAAACCTCTCCTAACTCACTGGAGGGGAAGGTAGGTGACAGCTGCTGCCTGGGTGGATGCCAGCAATTGAATCAGGGGCTGCTGAAGCTGAAAGCATCTGTGCTTAGAGCCTGTCCTAATTGTGTGTTTCTGTTTCATTCCCTCTGGTACAGACAAGGCTAGACACATAGCCCAACCTGAGCACTGGCTTACTGGTGCTTGGTGCATGTCCTCCTTCCCAGAGCCATTGTGCTGTGGTCAAGGGTATCAAGAAGAGCTGCTGCAGGGGTTTGCAGCTATTTTGTCCGTCCTACAGGATCCAGGACACAAGCAGGTACTCACGGGCTCCACAGGGTGCCCCAGAGTCCTTTTCCTTCCATCTGCAGGCATGTCACGTGCTCTGCTGTGTATCCTGTGAACAGGGCAGCCCTTCCATTGGTGAGGAGAGCAATGTTTTGTGTGGTGGGAAAAGGTCTTATTGTATTTCACTAACAGTGAGAGAGTTAACAGGCTAGGGACTCATTTCCAAGGGACGGGGTTGAGAATAAGTTATTGAAAGGAGCTGAAAATGAGGCTTAATGTGGTTGTGGATGCTGCAATTAATAATGCAAGAGAGAGATGGATCTGAGACATCTGAAAAAAATCTACCAAGACAGCCTCATGGCTTTGTGAATAGGGGTTAGGCACCAGACATCGCTGCTGCAAGTCCGTGTGCTAACACCACTGCTCCATCTTTCCACTTGAGGAAGGCCACAAATAGCTCTACAAGAACTGGTCCCAAATCCTGGAAAGTGGTGATTGGAAAAAAGAAGGAAAGCCAGCTCTCCATCCCATGCAGACTTGTTTAGAATGCCCTGGTGTCACCTGTAAGCCCAGACATGTCTGCAGAAGTGATGAGGCTCTCTGGGAATGCCTGCAAGGAGGTAGGATCAATGGTCTGCAAGCAAGGTGTACCCAGGAACCTCTTGGAATGCCTGTCCTGCAGAACAGTGCAGCCGTAGTATGGAGTCCCACATCACTCCTTACACCAGAGGTACTGAAGTGATGTATTGCTGGCCTGATCCTCCTGGCCTCCATCAAGAACCGGCACATAAAGCTGGGCAAGGTATAGGAGGTATCTCTGGTGTGAGAGGGCTGGCTGCCTGCCCTTTTTGAGATATCTCTCAGTTTCTCAGTCTGAAGCATCTGTGCTCCTAACTCAGGCACTGCACAAAGCTTTAATCTGTGTGCTGCCAGCAAGATGTCCCTCTCTCAGCTGTCTCCTTCAGCACAGCAGATCATCCTGCTTTTATACTCACTGCTCTGCAGGCATTCCTCAGTCCATTGCTGATGCATCAAGCATGGTGCTCTGTATAGAGGGGTCTCTAACATGACTGTACAGGGAGAGAATGGCACTGATATGACCTTATTGCTTAGGCCAAGCAGAGGGGAGTTGCAGAGGAAGTTTTATTGCTGCCATTTGACTCTACAAAGTCCAGTCATGTTGCCCACCCATCCCCATTGATTTTGTTCAAACTTTTTTTCTGCCTTGATGCTCTTTAGGTGCTTTCTTCTAATCAAACAGCTGTGTTTGTATTTGCTTTCCTCTCTTCCACATGGTCCTAACTTGTGTCTCCCCAAAGCTGCCCTGTTTGAGGTCTCCTTGGCCCCAGTACCGTCGCAGCTATAAGTGCAGCCTATCTGCAAAGCAGCGAATACCCCACAAGATGCAAATGATCCAAAACCTTCTTATTTTACTTTTGACAATTTTCTGTGGCTCTCACGCAAGATTCTTCATCTCCTCACTTGCTGCACTTCTTTACTTATTTATTTCATGTTGAAAATACTGTGGGTTCTTTAAAGATCCGAAGGTCTCAGCTGCTATGAGTGACTAGCTACTTCAGATTCACCCCAATTCTTACTGTTTTCTAAACCTACTCTCTCCCTTGTTGTACCTAAAATCTTCTTCATGTCCTCTTGAAATGCTTTGTTGCTGTGTAATGTTGATACCTATCAGGCTGGCGTAAATACACTGAAACTGAATTTAAAGCAACAGATTAATCTGAGATTACAGTAAAAGCAGAATTTGTCCTTCTGCTTAGCTGATGATGACGTTGAAGAGACAATTTGGATAAAAGCTGAGGAGACTTAGCTATATCAGGCACACTTAATATTCCTACACAGCTGAGCAGATCAGCATTGACATGGATCAGAAGGCAGACAAGAGTGGCAGCTTTGAGGAGCCATTTTAATTACTCAAGGATTACACAGCTGTGCTAAGATAATGGGGCAAACACGTCCATAGAAATGAGACTGAATTGCTCCCAGTATTGCTTGTTCAGAAGTCAGATACTCCATGGCTTTTTCCTTGACTTTAGACTGGGAAAAGTGCTACTTGAAGGAGACATAACCACAGCAAAGCCAAGCCTGATTGATTAACCAAGAAAGGGCCATGTGATATTTATTTTTACATCACTCAGAATAAGCCCCTGATGTCTTTGTGGGGACCTGACCTGTAGAAATGGATGTTCCTCTCACTGTCTCCTACAGTCTCTCCTCTCTCGTGCCTCATGGCAGGGGCGTTGGAACTAGATGATCTTAAGGTCCTTTCCAACCCTAACTATTCTATGACCCTATGATTCTCTGCTATTACATCCAGCACTGATTTCATCAGGCACCAAGCTGGACCCTAACAAAGCCTCTCCTCCTGTTTGTGTTGGCCCTGAGCTCTGGATAGTGCACAGGAGGACACGGTCCCTGCTCTCCAGAGACTAACAGATGTCTCCTGTTCAGGGCATGGCAATGCCCAGGGACCAGCCTAGTGCTGGCTGGGGTTTGCATCATTGGCACTTTTGGGGGGACAACCCATTGCTACCCTCCTGGTGGAGTGGCAGGACTCTTCTGAGCAGGTGGAGCTGGGAAAGCATCGACAAGTTGGTTAAATACAGCCACAAGAGAAGGGCAAGGTGACTTGCAGGGACAGCCTGTGGTGAGTGAAGGGCAGCACATCTGCTGGGGTCAGTGAAGTATTGCCAGTTGTATCAGCCGAGGACTTGGCCTGGAGGATGAATAGTGGTGTATCATGAAGGAGCAAGACAGCAGCCCACATCAGCTCTACATAACTGGGTTTGGGCAGCCTTAGTACCACAGCAGGTCTATCAGGGTTTGCCAATGCCTCCACGCGGCACTGCGGTTTCCAGACTGTTTGGCCTGTTGTCAAGAGTCAGGAGCTGTCAGCTCCAAAGGCCAGAAGTCTCTTCTGAAAACGAGAATGGATGGAGATGGACATGCAAGGTGGATGCTCAAGGATAAGCATTTGCAAAGCTAGCTGAGCAGGGGATTAGCTAAATTGGTTGGGGTGTTTCTTGATTGCACAGATTAAGTTCCGGCTGTCTTTGGAGATCAGTGCCATACATCAAAGCACGTGAGGAGTTTCAGGGGTACTAACAGATCATGGGTTTGCTTAAAATACTTCCTAAGAGTGTCCTGCCTCCCCATAGCAAGGGTTAAGATGATTGACAACTGCTGTTTCACCTGTGTATTAAACCTTAGTAAGAACAGGTGTTCAACCACAAGGTGTAGCCCAGTGAGATTTCTTAAGATTGGATGATAGTTTTCCATCTGCAAACAAAAGTGTTTTTGCTTTGACAAGAACTCACTAAAATCTCAGATCTTCATATTTCCATAAACTCTTATCATCATCATCCTTCACTGTTGCTTTCTGTAACATGCAGTCCTGTCTCTACTGCTTTCCAACACCTTATGCTGATACTGGATGAGAACATGCAGTGGTGTGTGCCCACATCTCTGTACAGAATCATTGTTTGCAATTAGTGGTGTGCCTTTTATGTCCAAGCTGTTGCATCAGGCACAGTGGCACCGTTGGCTCATATGTGAGCAGATTAAACTGGAGTGGGTACTGGTTGTGCCCTGGAGGTCATCACAAGGACACTTGGATGGGGTAATCAGCAGTTCCTGAAATACTGCAGCTGATGGCAAGTTGAATTAACTCCACACTCACATCAGTTTATTTCCATGGGCTGTTTTGACCGTGCTGTGGGACTTGGGAAGGGAGTGGTGGAAGAAAATGCTCCTGTCTTCTCTGTTTGATCTGCTGTCATGTGTAGGTCAACATCTGGAATAAGTTACTTTGATCTTGGCCAGGACCTTTCTGTACATTGCTCTGCCTTCCTTTCCAAAGAGAGTCATATCCTCATTATATTATTTCTTGCTGTGAAGTGGCTTGACATTCTTCAGAGAACAGGCAGTGTGTGAAAATACAGCCTTGTGTGGGACTGCCAGCTCACCTGAGGACATCAGCTTTATCACCATGGTAAATCTGAGCTGACAGCCTGAAATGGGCTCCACTGCCATCCTGAGGAGGGGACTTCAGGATGAAGTTCAGTCTGAACTTAAAATATAACTGCGGAGGTTTTGGGTAGTTTATTTTAATGAGAATCACGAACATTTCCTTACTGATTTCAGTGGTGTGATCTTTTAGGACAGGAAGATTAATCTCATTTCTGGGATCAGAAAATAAGAGCTAGATGTTATTCCCAGTGGACATGGATGAAATATCAAGACCTGTCAACAGCTGAACAGAGTTATCTCGAAGAAATGATGGAAGACCTGTGGTCAGATATGAGCTTTTAATGATGGGCAGCCAAGGCAAACAAAGTGATATGAACTCAGCTGTGTGACACTGAGATGACTGCAGTTCTGGCAGAGATCTAAAAGGCATAAGGGACACTGCAGGCATGAGCTTTTGTGCATATTTCACTTTGCTATTCTAATACAAGACTAAAAATACTCCGTTCCACTCAAAAGCTGCCTTGTTTCGGAAGTTTGCTCGGTGTCATTGCAAGCATCTTTTGGTTGTGTATGAATACAGTCTCTAGCAACAAAGCCAGTGTTAAGTGAGAGCTAATTAAGACAATCTGCTTTTGTGGAGCAGAATTAGATGGCTCTTCTTTCAAAGAAGGGGACCTAGTAGTAACAGGAGACTGTAGAAGTTAGGTTGGGAGTTTAAGGCAATACTAAATCCCTTACACTGCATGAGTTATTTTTCAGACTGGCTCTGATCACTGTTAAGAGCCTGTTATCCTACAGCAGATACAGAACAAAGATAGCCTGGAGCCAGCCCTCAGAAATTACTGTTTATTCTGATACAATGAGAGGTTTATACACAGTTGATCAAATCTCACCAATTATACGCACATGTACACACACACACATGCAGCCATGGCTGTGTCTTTCATAAAATAAGATTGTGCTTAAAGAAAAGGGTTAGTGTAAGGATTTGTATTGTTGGAGGGTATCACTGTAAGCCAAACCTCTCTCTCCTCTGGGAGCAGATTTCCAGTACTTGTGTTTTAAGGAATAATAGTTACCACTTCAGGCATCAGAAGGAAAGAGCCTCACTCAATTGCAGAGTATAAACCTTCACAGAGTGACACTTGCAGAAATGTCACAGATGCAAAATGTTGTGATCAAACCTATTCCTATAACAGTTTCCAAATTGCAGGGATCATTTCTCAGGGGAACTTACAACCTTCTCCATTCAGGACAGCTTCATTCTTTTTATTTGCAGTCTTTTATGGTTATGGAGCCCCAAACCCATGTGTATTTTTGGCCCACATCCATTGAATCTACCCTTGGGCAGTACAGACAGTGAATGCTTCCCAATGGGATCATCCCCCAGCAGCAGGAAGCCTGCTGCTGGGCAGATGGAGATAAAGCACAGCAGCTCCTTCACAACATAGGGCAGGTTCTGGAGGGCACAAATGCCTGGTCTGGTGCAGGGCAGGATCGTTCAGCCTTCTCAATTGTCCTGCTAACACAAGCCACTCTCCAGAGTGGAGAACCTGAATGAGAGCCCAGGACAGCTTTTGGCATAGTCATGCTTTGTGCTGTGCCTTATCTTTCCTGGCGAGGTGCCCTGTGTCTTGGCGAGGGTTGTTGGAAAGCTTGCCTAGCTTTGCTTGTCGGCCTCAGTCTGCTGAGCAGAGTATTGATCAGCAGTGAGTCTGATTTCTGCACTGCAGAGCCAGAGCTGTCACTGAGGTTGATGTATTTGGGTTTCCTTTGCTGGTGACAGGCAGGTGCATGGCAGCATGCTGTGCCTGCTCCAGCGTTCCAAGCATTGCCGGCCTTGCCAATCAGGTGTGCTACCAGACCAGCAGGAACCCAGCTCCTGCATGTGAAAAGGAGGAACCTCCCATTCCCTGGCCGTCAGAGGTAGACAAAAGCACTCACTGAGACAAAGGCATCTGCAGTCCAGCACTACTCCGAGGCTCTAAGCTTTTGGCAACCTGAGATTCTTGATAATGTTGAAGTTAGAAATCCCTAGCTCAGCTGCTAAACACCAGTTTTCAGGATCCCATCTGGCTGAATCAGAGCACAGTGCCCACAGTTCTGGGGCTCTCTCACAGGCAATAAATAGCTCAGTGATGCTCTGCACTTCCACTCTTGACAGTTAGATGCAGGATGAAAATTTCAGAAGCATCTATTATGGATTTCCACTAGGAAATTAAACATGTATTAAACTGTGTTCAGGCATTGAGATCAACTGTTGCACACATACACTGCCAAAACTCAGCCTTCAAAATAGGAAGGCTGTATCCAGAATGCCTACTGGGAGTAGCCTTTGTTCTGTGCTAACAACTGCTCTGTGCTTGGGAGGGGTTTCGTTCAGTGCTATAGCATTTGCACAGGATGCAACCACAGCAGGGCTCTTCTAGCAGCTTAAGAGTACAGATAATGGATTTCCATTGCTTGTCTATTTTGTCTGAGTTTCTGGTATGGAAGTGTCTGTGTGAATTTCAAACACTGAGTCTGGCTTAAAAACCTGAATTATGGCACCCCTTCTTAAAGCATTGCCCTTTATAAGCGCCCCAGTTGTGAGAACCTAACTTGGAAATTGGTGCTGGGAGAAAGCTTGTGTAGACACTTCTCATAGACAAGTAACAGAAGGAAATATATCTTGTGCTGAAAGTACCTATTTACTGCCAGGCATGTGTATGGCTGTGAAATGTCCTAGGAGATGCTGGTAAATCTGTTATAGTTCAGAAGCTAGTGATATGTTTCTTTCAGATATTTATTTACTCATTGCAGCCACTACTGAGCAGATGAAAGCAGTTTCTGTGTTCACCAAACAAATGGTCCTTTGAAAAATTATCCCAGTGTAATGTACATACGTAAGTATGAAAACATGCTTTATCATATTATCCTTAATTCAGGAGTACTCCGGTTGAGGGTGGGAATTTGGTCCATACGTTCAGTGGCACCAGAGCTGGAAGAATATATTCAGTAAAACAAGCTACAGAGTTCAGTCTTCTGAAGTTGTTCAGTAATGGCTAACTTGTGTGAAAGACTTTCAGCTAATGCTTCTGTTTGTCAGCCAGTCCTACAATTCAAGGACTTGGTTCTTTAAGAACCCAAATGATTCGTTACCCATCTAAAGAGGATTTAAATTCCACATGGGCTCTTTTACCCAAATGACACAAGGCCATTATGTTGTCAGTGTTATTGCATCCCTGGATAGCGAGGCTTCCAGGTGAAGCAATGGAATAGCAATCACATTTCTAAGAAAATGTGTTCCTGCAAACTGTTGCTGATTTAAAACCATCTGCAATAGTTGGGTATCCAGACTGGTTGAGTTAAATGGCTACACCTAACTTAGAACATGCAGTCTTCCAGCAGGCAGTTACGTTTATATTTTACATATAGTGTTTTCACTTTACTTTTATTTAGCTTAACCTTTCTCTGTTGCTGCAGGTTAATTACCATAGGATACATATCTGTGATGGGCCTGAGTTCAGAGGATGGAAGTGAACCCAGGACACAGCAATGTTTTCTCAAGAGATAAATCTTCCAGCATAGGCATTGTGCTGTGGAATGTTTTGCTGCAGACTGTGCATTTCTAACGAGCTAGAGAGATGAATTGTCACTAAATGGGTTCATTTCAAATGATCCCATGGCATTTTTATGAATGCCCTCTGTTAATGCAGCTTTCTGCTCAAGTTCCAGCCCATGAATCCTATTCTGCCAACTTCAGCATGTACAATTGCAGGTGTACAGATTTTTTAGTCACTGCTCTCACTTGCTGTGTATGGCTATCAGTTGTGCTAAATCACCATCTAATGTTTATAAGTGCATGTTCAAGCCAACTACAGCTGCATAATCTCTGCACAAGCTTCAGCACTCATTTTTACTAATGCCCTGTCCTTTTACAAGATGAATTTTTGCTTTTCTAGTGATTGCTGGAAGTGAGTTGAGCACCTGTGTCCTGGGCACGTCGACAACACCCTAAAATTCGTTTTCCTGTGTGAGCTTTTGGACTGGAACACAACTTGCTGGAATGAAAAATTAATGCTTGGCTGAACCTCCAACAAATATTCTGTGACAACAAAGTATATTATTGAGCTGGTTTTCTTGACCTCTTTTCAAAGGTAAGTTTCAGAAAAGCATGACACTGTGCACAGTGTAATTTTCTTTTTGCCGCATCGAGGCTGTGAGTGAATTGCTTTTATCTGTTGCTCTTGTTTTCCCTGATATTTCACTGCTGGGCTGTTTGGGGAAACAGGGCTAGGAACAGAGGCTGCACTTTGAAAAAGCTTGAGAGGCAAAGCCTGAGAATGTAGCTGAACTTTTGACTCAATATTGCATCCTGAGTCTTACAGATTTATTGGTTATTATTTGCTAAGGCCAATCTGACCTCTGAGGCCAGTACATTACTGTGCTGCCGTCACCACTTTTTTACTCAATTATAAAAACACCCCATTGCCAGGATTGACTTTTAACCAATTTCCCCTTCTTTCTGAATCCCCAAGCCGTTATGGTCTTATTTATCCCTTTCTGATAGGTAGAGTGGGAGAGAGATGCAAAAAATATATTCCAGAATAGTGTACAGTAGGTGTCCCATGATGAATCATCCTTCCTGCCTATCTACCTCTCCTAAAGTGAGTCATTAGAAGAAGAACACGAGCCCTTTTAAGGGTTAGGCTTTTCTTAGTAAGACAATCATTCACTGTATTTTCACATGTAAGAATCATAGAATTACAGAATCAGATAGGTTGGAAAAGACCTTTAAGATCATCAAGTCCAACCGTTACCCCTGGACGGCCAAGACCACCACGAAGCCATGTCACTGAGGGCCTCATCTACACAGTTTGTGAACAATTCCAGGGACAGTGATTCCACCACTTCCCTGGGCAGCCTGTTCCAGTGCCTGAGCACCCTCTTGGTGAAGAAATTTTTTCTAATATCCAATCTAAACCTCCCCTGGAGCAGCTTGAGGCTGTTACCTCTTGTCCTCTTGCTTGTTACTTGGGAGGAGAGACTGACCCCCACCCCACTACAACTTCCTACTATTAGTTGCAGTTCCATTAGGGAACATCCAGCTCAGGGAACTGAGTACCCTGTTGTGACTATTAAAGACTGAGGCAAAGGCAGCATTAAGTACCTCAGCCTTTTCCTCATCCTTAGTCACTAGATTTCCCGTAGTATCAGGAGAGGATAGAGGTTCTCCTTAGCACTCCTCTTATTGCTAATACATTTGAAAAAGTACTTTTTACTATCTTTTATGGCAGTGGCCAGATTTAGTTCCATCTGTGCCTTCTTCTCTCTAACTTTCTCTCTACATAACCTAACAACATCCCTGTAGAAGATCTTTTCTAGTCGAGCTATTATTGTGCCAATGTGAAATAATTGCTGAGATATTTTAAGTATTTGCCTAGTGCAAATATAAGGAGGATCCATAATGCTGGTGCTCTGAGAAAAAGGAAGCTTATGGTTTAGTAAAATACTACCCATTAATTCAATAGACCAAGCTTCAGCTGGTTGGTTGTTTATTTGTTAAGAATCTGAACTGTTCTGCCTTTTCCTTAGTTGCACATAGAATAATGAGAAGTAGTTGGTGACCAGCTCTCCCTTGAGCACCTACAGAGACTTCAAGCAAGAACTGCCTTCTGGCCACACTGACAGTTTCCTAGTATCATTTGTGTCCAAATACAAAGGCAGAGGGTATTGCTCTTCTATTTGAGAGCCAGCATCGTGTACTTTTGTATCTTTTCCCTTGCTACTCAGAAAAATCAAGGGCCTCATTCAAGTCTTCCAAGATCCTGGCTGAGACACCATGGTTGATAGCGGAGTGAAATCGTGAATCCAATGAACCACACAGACTGTTTTAGATGCAAGACTGCCAGACATTGCCATTACATGGTCAATGGAAAGAAGGTATCATGGTGCTTACACTGGGCATCCACAGCTGAAGGCCTGAATGTGGACCACATTCTTTCCTTCCTTCTTTTAGTGTCGCACGTAGAAGTTAATGATCTCCCTGTTTTCCTTATGTCTCCTTTGTAATGTGATCATTAATAAAGCTTACTTTGAAAACTATCTGAGCAGGGGAATCCTTGCATTGAAAAGAGCATCAACTGTGAGTAAACAAACTGTTGTGAAGTAGCTGAGAGAAAAGCAAGAACTGGCTTTTGCAGAAGTTGTAGAACTGCATGATGGCACCTTTAAAAGTTTCTGCCTTCCCTGTCTTCTTTTCTCTAGCTGCTACAGCAATCAGAAGATAAATCCATATTCATAGAAACACCATGGTATCATGTGGAATGAATTCATTAAAGTGAAATGACATACTCTTGAAGGAGCTCAGACAAGAAATGAGAATTCCTAACAAGCTGAACCCTTTCAATCTGCTAGCCTCAGCCATGGTGGCTCTGAGCATCATGCCATGTCTGCTGCAGATCATGGCTGCACTAATGAGATAAGAAAACTGGAGACCTGGGTTAAATTCATCTTCAAGTCTTAAACTTATAATTCCTTCAGCAGCCTTCTGTTTAACTTTGTTCTCCTACAAGGTAAAGCTGAAATACCCAGTGTGGTGAAAGTCAACTGCAACAAATACATGATGATGGCATTCTCTAGCAAATAGGTCAAGTTGGAAGCTTTTGGTATTGTGTTTGTTGAGCTCTTAGGATAAAGGTATTTGATGCATCCCAAAATTGTTCTAGCTAAACTAACGGAACATTAAGGAAAACTGTGTGACATTTATTATCAAGGTGTGCAGTAATACTGCATGCTCCTGCATCATTAAAAACATTAAAATGTTTTGCCATGCTTTTCCCAAATATTTCTAAATCCCAGAAGTAGTGTCAGCTTTTGCCACAGGAAAGGTAGGCATCAAAAGCCATGTGCTTACCATGTACTATGGAAAAGAAGGCTGATGGCTGGGGACAACACATGGGGAGCAGCAGATATTGGCCAAAGTTGTCCTCCCTGTGATTAATCCCAAGCTGTACTGTTCCTGTTTGCAGCACAAGTCAGATCTCAACTCTCCAGGACACTTCTACTCCACATCCTCTCTGTGTCCCCCCTTCCTACAGAGGGAATGGTGCATTCTCCTGCTTACTGTCTCTTCCCTAGGGCAACAGAGTTTGACTTTGCCTGCTCTTGCAAGGAGCTGTGAGCTGGCTCTGGCTAAGAGCCCAGTTTGCATTTACTCTGCAGCCCTGCTACGTTTGCTTGGCTTTCACATTCCTATGACCTATCTGCAATAGCAAAGCAGCACCAGTGAGCCTCCTGGTAGTAAGAACCATCTTTTAGAACTATGTTCACATTTGTCAATGTTTTCTCACTTGCAGAATTCTTCCAAAGAAACATGAAAATACCTATGATCAGACCATGCATCTGCAGCTCAGGCCCTATTCGAAGAGTCAGTTCTTTAGTATATGATTATTCTATATATAGGATAGGTTATAAAATATTCTCTTGACATTATTTCAAAGACAAATCAATTTGAAATAAAGAAAGGCTTTAATGAAAATACACAAAGGCCTCTTGAAAATGTTTATGGCTTTTTGCTTGTCCTAAGTCCCTCATCTTTTCCTGTGCAGTAAAGAATGTTTCTGTTTGCAGATTTTGGAAACCAAAATCTTGCTGATTTCTTTATATAACCAAAATAATAGTGTGTCTGATATGCTAATAACATACAAAATTCCAGGCAGCCCTCTGTATTTATGTCACCATAGCACCAGTGGTCCTGGCAGGGGCTGGGAATTTTTATAGTATGTGCTGTACAAGCAGAGCCTTCAAAAAGGATCTGCTTTGGGGCTTTATTCTCTATCACTGAAACCCAGATTTCTGCCATATTTCCTCCACAATGAGAAAAGATGAGATACTCAGACAGGTATCATCATACAATTAGTGAAAGCCAGTTTTAAATCACCAGCTGAAGGCTTATCTTGTCTATTTACAGTAAAGTAAAACCAACAGGATCTTGTTTCTGCTAGGATTGTATGTAGAGATAAGGTGCTCTATTGAAGATAACTAACACAACGTCTTTGTCTGAGAATTTGCATTGCCAGGCTCCTTGCATGGTATTACTAAAATCTTTTCATTTGGATTAATTGGTCTCTGTTTAAATTTGCCTCATATGCTTAAGTAACAAGCTGAGCAGAACATACCTTGGGCAACCCAGAACTGACCACTAGTAATTTGTTTTTATTCTTTAGCATTTAGTTCCTAAACAAAGCTGAACAATTAGCAGTAGATAATTAATCCATTTAATTTAGTTCTGGTTTTTCTGTTTTCAGATTCCTTTTTTACAGGCTTGGATCTGATTCTCAGTTGACCTGAATTGCTGTTACACTGCTGCTGTAGCTATGCAGATTTATCTTGCTTAGACTAGACATTCCATCTTTCACTGGTGTGCAAATTACCTAGGAAAGTTCACGATCCACAAAAGCAAACATTTGCACCTATTAACTGGTTAGCTAAGAACTGAGCTCTTCCCAGGAGCGACTTTGAGCTGCTACTGCTTCTTATGTGTTTGTGATGCTTGTGGATGGTCACATAAATCACACAGCATTGTTTCTGCTCCTGACTGAATGTCTGGCTATGTGAATTCAGGACTGACAAGTCTGGTGTAAGTTGTGATACCTGAACATTGTTTGCATGTGCAGGTATGCATATTTGCATCTGAGTGTTGATAACCACTGCATAACTTTCATGCTCACACTATTCCACATGCAATAATTTATATGGAAAAACAGATAAATATTGCAGAAATATCAGTCAGGATGCCTGCATTCACATCCAGTCACTACAACCAAAAGCCCCATCACATTTATTTGCATGTAGAAAGTAGAGAAGCACTGTGACATGGACCATGCCAGGGTATATCCAAGTCACTCCAATCATCTGATGTCCTCAAGAGCCCACTGCTGGTTTCATTGTGTAACCTACTGAGGTTGCTTTTGTGAAGGGGAAAGTGGCTGGGCTCTGGACCCATTTCTTCTGCAGAGATGCTGTGGCATCAGGCAAATTTAATGTTCAGCTTCCCCTAATAGGATGAGAAGTCCAATTTTCCATCTCACAAAAATATGCTTCTCAGTTCATGTCTAACAAACATTTTCAGAGCTTTTACATGATGATGTTCAGCAGTGAGACGTATAGCTGCTGTTGTGACTAAGCTAGAGAGACAAGTCTATTCCTAGAGACTTGGAGCAGCTATCTTTTTATAAGGCTTTTCTGAAATGATCCGGTATTTTTCCTAATGATTACCAGCTATTTATTTCTTCCTTTGTCTCTGGACCAGGTAAGCCTGGACATTTTATTTGACATCCCCCCTTTCCTTGTACACAGCAGCCATTGGGATATACTTGCCTAACAAAACACAACAAAACAGAAGTGAAACGGGAGAAAATGTAAGCTGCAGTTCAAATGTTCAACCAGCCCCTATTCAATTGAGAAATAAAGAAAAAAGAAAAAAGAAAAAGAAAAAAAGCCTATTTACTTAAAAGATCCACATCTATTACAGAATTGTCAGTCATTAACTATTTACATGGGAGTTAATAACACTATTTACTAATCAATAGTGATAACCATGGTAACCCTGGCACAGCAGGGCCTGGTATCTTGTGGTAACACTGTTAAAGAAGCACAAACTTTAATCTTTAATTCCTCGTTCTTTTGTGCTGGTTTTCAGAGGAAGGTAAATTTTCCATTTTCCATCTTAATCCTTTTGTTTAATGAATAAATTTGCTCTTGGCCACTGTGCCTTTCCTTTCTCTTTTAACAGCTGCTGTGTGGTACAAGGCAAATGCTACAGAGAGACCAGAAGAGGAATAATGCAAGGTGCAGTGGCTATGAGGTCATCAGCCTGCCTCTGTACCCCTGTATGTGTATCTCTAGAACTTTATTGCCTAGGGATTGAACCCTGCAGCATGTAGAAGCACTACTTACTTAGATACCATTTATTTTTGCGGGAGCATATCATGGCCTGTAACACATTTTTACCTACCTTCTCCTGGTTTTCTTCTGTTGCACAAGAGTGTTCAATTCTTTAATCCTGCTATTGAAATTTCTGTTGCTATTTTAACTACCCGTTATTTGAATTGTGAAATCATTAAGGTTTTTGTCAAATGGTTTTGGATTTCCAATCAAATGACATCACCTAGCTCTGCTTCAGCCCTGACTTTATTAATATGCTGATGTAATTTTAGATAGATTGCTAAGCCATGATTTTCTTTGCAAAGGCCTTTCTGCTTAGCCCTTATGACATTCATACTTGAACATTTTATTATTCTATTTTTAGTTAGCATTTCAGTCAGTTTCCTGGTATTAAAATGATAGTCTGGCACAAACTCTTGGGGAGATCCTTACAGGCCTGCTGGCAGGTATGATTAATGCTGGTTGAAAATCTTCCATCAAAACTCTCAGTTAATGAAAAGTGGTCCATGACTCAGAGACAGTAAGACAAGTGGTTTTATTTCCACAAAAGTTTTCATTGAAAGAATAGTGAATGCCTGTAGAACCATTTCCATTGGTGTACAGCAACTCCAAACACTTTCCCTTGCAGGGGCTTTCCAGGAGATGGAGATTGAGGCAGGTTTACCGCACCCTCCCTTCTATTGTAATAGCAGAACAGGAACAGGCAGCTCTGCCAAAGGAGGAGGCACCCCTATTCCTGTCTGAGAAAGACAAGAGGATCAGTAGCCAAGAGTCCCATAGGGTGTTTTAGGGGAAGACTTTTTTGTTTGGAGCTGAATGGCCTGGAATCTGATGTTTTGTTTTGTTTTGTTGGAAGATTTAGCAGGTTGGGAGGATGCAGGTGAAATTGCTATAACTGAAAGCATCAAATAATATTTGTCTTCACATAAGTAGAAAAAATTGTAAAATGGGCTTAAAATGCTTTTTCAAAGGTGGAGACTCCTTACCAGTAGAACTTGGATCTCCCTTCACATCTAATGCTAGTTTAAACTGTTTCCTAGTACATCTGGCAGCTTCTGTAATCTTGTTCTTCAGCTTTTAGCTCTTCCCACACATTGCCCAGAGAAGTCCTGGTTCCTGACATGGTGGAAAAGTGTCAAGCACTGATACTTCAGCTGTAGATTTAACTCAAATGAACTTTTTCTCTGGTCCAGTGACTGAAGAGTTACCTGTATGCTTCCCAATTAGCTAGCCAATTAACATTGGTAAAATGCTCTGGAATTCATTCTAAATGCTGGTATGTTTATTCATATTGTAGCTCATTTAGCTGCCAAATCCTGCTAGAGATATTTGGCAATGGTCTGAATATCTAGAAAAACTTGAATTTTTCATTAAAGAAAATAAACACAATATTTTCAAATTCAGGTTTCTGGGGCTAATGTTTCTAATGAAACCTCAAATGTAACACATAAAAGGAGTAGGTTTTGCAACCAGTTGTATTGCAGTGGAAATAATTATTCTTTCAGTTTGGGTTTCTTTTTTCCTTTAACCAGTCCTAATTAGTCTACCAAACAAGGATGACCTAATCACCACAGGTGACCTCATCCTACAAAAGTAGGATAAGAAAGTAAATTCAAAATGCCATTGAAACTAAAGTAGCAAGGGAATGTGATGAACTGGAAGCCTTAAAAGCAGGGAATATTTTATTATGTTGGTAAACCAAGACCCTTGATATTATTAATCTTATGGGGTTTTTTACCTTTTGGATATTCAACAGCAACATGATTTTTTGTTACTGTTAATATGCTGCAATTAGAATTTTGACAAATAATGAATCTGATCTCTCTACTCAGATGTTGCTTATCTTTCACAGCCCATGGTTTACCAGTATCTTACCTTAACTATGAATTAAAACAGAACTGCAATGGGACCTACATTCATAGATGGGCACACCCAGACTGCATATGACATCTCTGTATATTTAGTATTTACATATAGGATCTGCAAATATAAACTTTACAGAATTAGATATAATTATTTCCTTTCTACTTAATATTTGCTCTTTCCAATGTTCTGCTACCTATGGGACACTAATGTACTCATAGAGGACAACTCACCATCAGCTGAAATAAATAATGGAACATAGAGCAAAAATATGTCTGGACATATGCTCAAACTGTATTTGATAAGAATAAAACAATGTATGCTGACCAGAGAATTGATTGAAATGATGTCATTAATTCGGATTTCAAAAGATAGTGGCTTCTGTAAATGTAAGATTTTATGCTGTGAGGATCTAGTTGTGACATGACGGAGGAGGAATACCGAAGCTCTTCTCCCCAGGAGCTTAAGCAACAGCTGGAACTTGTAAGCCTGTAGAAGAAATGTTTCCAAAACCACAAAACTCTGATTCTCCATCTGAGAGTTTGGACAGCTAGCTGCTTTAAGGTGTCTGCTGTGACTTTTAAGAAATGCCTAGTTCCCATTTCAACGTTGACTTCAGAGGTGTCTAGACTCCTAGATCCTTTGAAAATCTGCTAGGTACCTTTGAATACATACATATATTAAAACTTTGTCCTTTACTGTTGATATATCTCAGTGTTTGGTGAAGCCAAAGGCATGTTTCCTATTCACTTTTATAAAATTGGGCTGTTACTTTAGGCATTCTGGAAAGATTAGAGTTTTGGTTTGGTTCCAATACACCTCTAAGGATGAATAAGTATCCTATGATACAGTGACACGTGGCAACACCTGAATTCAGATGTTACTTGAGAATGCAAAAACATTCAACAAGATATAGCCGTGTGGTTCTATCTACTTGTCCGAGAAGACACAGTTTTATTTCATTTCTTTCATTTTTAGAAAAGCTAGAAAGTTTAACCTTTAAAATTGCAGCCTCCTCACATAGCAATGATCTACCACATGAGCAGAGACAAAATGGCTGATCAGTATACTCTTACTATAAAAATTCAAATAACAAAATAAACAAATAAACAATAAACAAATAAACAAATGTTAGTAAAAACAATGAGATGTTAAAGAAAGAGCAAAAAGCACCATAACGCTCAACTGATAAAAAAAATAATGCTCTTTCTAAAAAAGAACAAAAGATGAAGTGGATTCATGTTTGCGATATGAGGAGGGAATCATAGAATCATATAGAAAATTCTCGTGAGGTACCTGTAATCACGGGCCAAGTTCCTATGTTACATTGTTCATCCTTCATCTAAGTACCAGGTGCCTGAGAAATTGGTAGCTGTTGGCTCTTTTGAATGTGAAAGAGAATCTCCAAGGTGATATTTAATTAATACAGTAGCTATTGACATGAAGTCCATATGCTAAGTGAGCCTTTGCTAGTTTCATCTACAGATGAAACATGTAGGGGTAGAACTTTCATTTGCTTTCTCCTTTGTTCTAGAACTTTCCCTTACTGGATGTGCTGTGTGTGAAAATACAAGCAATTTCCCATTCTCTATACAAGAAATGAGGTGTTGGATGCATAAGCAGTGGCAAAATGCCCATTGACTTTGATGGGGCCAGGATTTCACCCAAGAAGTTCTGGCCTCCATCCATATTAGGAATGGTTTCTTTCCAGTAAATAAATGCAAACTGAAAATCATCTTCCTCTTAATCAAACCTTTATTACCTCCTGGTTCTAAGTGAGGTTTCAGTATTATAAAAACCTCCTCCCTTGGTACAATCTTTCAAGCAATGAGCTCTCCCAGCATCTGGATGCTTACAGAAGTTCTGGCTTACCAGGAGCTGAACTAATGCAGACCCATATGAGGTCTAATAGAACACACAGGTGACCCCACCTTTCCTAGTGACTTTCGTGTGAGAAGGCCAGACTGGACAGGTCTGCTTGCCTGTAGATGTGAAATGGAGAAGTGCCCTCAGGCTTTGGAGGTAGGAAAGACCCTGCAGGGACCTGCATCATGTGATCTGCTGTGATCAGTGCCAGATTCCAGATACATGCCCCAACAGCATGGCTATCCAAATCCGATCAAGAGGAAAATGGCCAAAGAGAGTCCCTTCAAGTGGAGGAATCACGTGGGAGATAAAGTAGCACTGTGCATGCTGCCTCTTCCATCAGCATGCCTAGGGTGTAAGCAAAGCATTTGAAGATATTAAACCCTAAATGAATACAAGAAAGGTTTGTGTTTTAATCATAAGAATGCTGTTTTGGTTTGGTTTTAATTCTTAATATTTTCTTTGCACCTTAAAATATTTGTCCTTATTCTCTCCTATAATTTTCCCCCTTTTAGGAAGGAGGAAATATATTCTTCCAGTCATTGGAGAGACAGTGTTGGAGCTTATGAAGACAAGCAGACAGGTGCTAGCTTTTGGAAGGGAGCAGATGGCAGAGAGACATCCAGCAGATCTAATTAAACCATGAGGCATCACAATACCTATGAGGGGAATGTACTGAAGTCCATCCTTGTCATACTTGGAAGAAGTTCTGTCAGGGGTGCTTGGAGGTTTGGGAAAAAATTGTATGTTATTATTATTTCTTTTAATCAGTTCTGGGTCTTCTCAGGTGTGCTGACAAGGGGGTTGACAGCTCCAATCCATGCTCATCTGTGCCATCTCCTTTTCAGAATGGTAAGATTTTGTTGCCAATAGCAGCTAGTTGGACTTGAGGAGGAACCAATGTGAAGAGTATAGGAGGCAGGAGAAGCAAAATGATAAACTGTGGCCTACTGGATAAGAGGATCCCTTCTTCAACAACCCATGGTTTAGATTTCATCTTCTGCTGATTTTCTTTCCTTTTTTTATTCTTTTGCCCCAACCAGGTATGGTCAAGAGGATACTATCTCTGTTCTCCTTTCCCCACAATACAAATGTAAGTGATTCAGGTTGCCTAAAAGTATCATTTTTCAAGTGCCACACTGTGAATGCCTCAAAAATGCTAATTATTGCATAATAAAAAGGGTTTGTATAAATTATGTGATTTTTTTTTCCTCACAGAAAAAAATCTAGCTTTTGTTGAAATCATCTTCCTTTTCTTTGAAGCCGCAAACCATTAGGCACTGTATGTGGATAGTGCATAGCCAGATATTATGCTTATTACCAAAATATAATCATTAAAACCACTTACTTAAACAAAGCTTGAAGCTTTTTGTGTAAAAACTGTTAGGATCACACACATGCACAAGTAACTGTTCACAATGTGAAAGGATAATGAGCAATCTAAGGCACACACTAAAGTGCAGATAATGAGACTCCTACTTATTCACATTTCATTAGCAGCATAAAGGATCTAAATCAGCTCTGTTGCTACTCATTCCATAAAGCATTGTCATCACTTTCATTTAAAATACTGATCTTAGTTCACTATAATTACTTTATAAAAGCCCTAGATACTGTTTCCAACAGATCAGGTTTACTTTCCTGAACGAAAATGGGCATGGACATCATAATGAGCTACGTATCAACTGGTCAGGTTTATTCACCCCTACAATGGCTCATCTTACTCTGAAAATAAAGGGACTGCTGGCTGACCCCTGTTTCAGAGTTCATGGGCAGGGAGACTCTTTTAAAACATGTTTGACCTCAACCTGGGAGTGATAACAGCTGTTAGCTTCAGGCAAAACACAGCCCTTGAGATAAAATTCTCCATGTGCAAATGCCTCAGCGACTGCTGGTGACAGAGAGGTCCCATGAAGTGCTGAGGGTGTGAGGAAGAGAAGGTCTTCACTTCCTTGGGACCTTGATGCAGGACCATGAGCTGTTCCTGTGTTGCAACACCTGCACCCTGCACTGCTCATTGCTACAGCTGCAGTGATGTGATGCTCTGCGAGGCCTGATCTGGAGCAGCTTTGTTGTTGCCTTAACTTTAGTCGGGCAGCTCAGTTAGTGAGAAAGACTAACTGTGAGAAAGAGGCATATGAAGGATCTCTTGCTAGCACTCAAAATTCAGGAAAGGTTTAGTTTAGGGCTTTGGTTGCAATTCCAGAAACCCTTAATCCTGTTGTGCTTCCTGGATGTGCAGATGATGGACCATTTCTTCCCTCTGGGGTGCCCCCAGACTGGGTGGCCTTTGGCCATGCTCTGCCAGGATCTTTCCCAAGTCCCTCGGCTTAGCCACGGGCAAGGTCTGCACATGGCCTGTGCACCAGTAAGGGAAAGCAGGGAGCTATATGTATGGAAGTGATTATCATCTCACAGGCATTTTAAATTTATGGAGCACTGAAGAGTGAAACACACAGCCATGAGCAGCATTGTGTGTTCAGTCCATGATGTCTATATTTAAACATGTATCCTGGGACAATTTTGATCAGTATGTCCTGCCTATGCAGTACAGCAAGTATCTTCTGTCAATTTCTATTAATTCCTTTATGGATTATTGACATATGGTGCTTCTTGGAACAATTAGCTGTTGTGTAGTCCTTCTTGCCAGACTCCATATACCTACCTTAGATGCCTAGTTTAAAAACCCAAATAAATTAGACATCTCAGTGTTGGGTCTGCAGAGGTAAAACCTCTGACTTGCATTGCCTGGGCAAGTCACTTACCCATCGTCGTTTTATCACCTCAAAGTGAAAATGTGAGATAATCTGCAAAGAAATTCATTCCTCCGTGTTGTGAAGGTGAAATAGCTACTGTGTGAGATGTTCTAAGGTTCAGCACTTCACTGAAGAAAAGCATAGCCTTTTGGTGAAGGCACCAAGTTAGAAACAAGGGTTTCCGTGTCCTGCATAGTCTCTCCTATGATGGCAAATGGCTCATGTAAGGTTCAAGTAGTTATTACACTAATTCTTATAGTATCTAATGCAAGCAATATCGGTCCCCTATTACTGAATGATTACACTGGCTCTGTCCTGTTTTCTACCATAAGTATTGTTGGTTTGCCCCAATAGCACAGTTCTTCTAGCTCAATTGCCTATCTCCACTTTAAGACACTGTAATGCTTGCATAAATGTAACCTTATTGTTTTCATTCTCTGTCAAATCCATAGTTCTCTAATCTTTTGCATATAAAAATCTAGAGCAGACTCTCTTGAACACTGCCAGCCTGACATTTAATAACTTTCATACAAATTTCTGCCTAAAAGTGCTCTATTTAAAAGCAGTATAGCTCTTGTGTATTTTCATACATTATGATAGTCAAATAATGTTTGGTTCACTGCTACTCTTAATCCCAAACCTGCAACTTATCATAGACATGAATTATTAAACTTAACCATATTTATGTGAGAGATATACCAGAAGTGGAGTAACTTTACTTTTGCATGAAAGTTGCTCCAAGTAGTGAGAGGATTGAATTGCCCACAGTCTTCCAGCAGGACTGTGGCAAAGACAGAGAGTAGACACTGTTCTGGGCTTTTTGTGAAGCTCTGTCTGACTTATTGCTCTAAAAATATAACATGTGCATTTTATTTAAAATTCACTGAACTGATCAATAGAACATTGCTGCAGAAAGAGTAATTTTGGGTCACAGTCTTTCTTGGAAAATATTCATCAAGACAATAATTGCAGTACAGAAGAAAACGGAAAATTCAGTTATTTAAACATATTCTTAATTGTATAACAACCACTTTATTTAGTAACAGAGTATTATTTTTGAAATCCCATTAGTAAGAAATAGAGCTATTTTGGGTTTAGTAGCACAGTTTGAAAGCAGGAAAAGATTTTTGTCTTTACAGTGCTACCAGCCCACTTCTTGACTAAGTTGATTTTATTCTGCTTGGGTTTAAGGTTCTATTTATTTATTTATTTATTTATTTTGCATAGAATCAAGGAAGTTGCACATTGGTAACATGGTTTAATTCAAAATTAACCCATATGCCACTGCAGTGAGTAGAGCCTAGAAATACTTGGCTCACGGTCCTCAGGTGGTGCAGACATAAGTACGTACATAGGTTTCACTGGCACTACCGTGGCTTGTACAGTTTGATAATCTGGTACTTTCAGTCAAATAAGCTTTCTTAGAAATCTTGTTGATTCATCAAAATAACAGCTGCTGTGCATGAAACTGATAGAGTCCTGCTTATTAAAGAAAGCAGACGGAAGATCCTGTATGATGTTTGTCTTCTGGAGCAACCACTATGCATACTGAAGCCCTGATTCTTGTGAAGTGACTCAACATTACCTGCTGATGGGAAGTAGAGAATAAAATTGTTTGTTTTCCTTTGTTTCCATGCATGACCTTTGCTTTTACTTTATTGAACTGCCTTTATCTAAAGCCATGAGCTTTTTGCTGTATCTTCTCTCTCTTGCCCAGTTGAGGATGGGGAGTGGTAGAGTGGCCTTGCTGGGCACCTGGCGTCCAGTCAAGGCCAATTCACCACAGGCCCAAACATAAGAAGAACGTGGGCCTACTCAAGTGAGTCCAGAGGAGGCCACAAAGATGACCAGAGAGCTGGAGCAACTTTTCTATGGAGACAGACTGAAAGAGATGGGCTTGTTCAGAAGGGGAGGCTGCATGGAGACCTTAGATCAGCTTCCAGCATCTAAATGGAGACTACAAGAAAGCTGGAGAGGGGCTTTTTACAATGGTAGGCAGGAATAAGACAAGGGTGAATGGTTTTAGTTGAAAGAGGATAGATTTAGGTTAGATATTAGGAAGAAATTCTTTACTATGAGTGTGGCGAGACACTGGCAAAGGTTGCCCAGAGAAGCTGTGGCTTCCCCATCCCTGGCAGTGTTCAAGACCAGGTTGGATGGGGCTAGGAGCTTGGTTTAGTGGAAGGTATCCCTGTTCATGGCAGCGGGGGTTGGAAACAGATGACCTCTAAGGTCCCTTCCAAACCAAAACATTTTATGATTCTATTATTAAAATCTTTTATAAGCCCACTTTTTGTATCTTTATGAGCTAGATCTAAATATTTCTAATATTTCATGTAGAAAAGGACAAGAACTCTTCCTCTTGTGTTTTGCAATAGAATCCTTTAAACCTGTGTTTATATAGGTACAAAATGCTGCTGGATCTACATGGGAGGGCTTTTTTTTCCCTCATGCAGACTATTTGGAAAGTTATCTTTTCCCATACTCCCGTGATGATGAAACTCCTAGATTTTGTTTCTAAATGCAAACTGCTTTTAGACAATGTGTTTTAATACCATCTTCCTATGAACTATTGTAATGACTAATGTTTTGCATTATTTGCATGCTTCTTAGTCCCTTAAGATTCTCAGTGAGATACACTAAGAATTGTCTTTCGAATTGTCTTTCGAATTTTCTTTCAAATTGTCTTCCCCCTTTCCTTCTTTCTTAAGCAAAATGACCTCCCTCCCCTTGTTTACAGGCACCCTACCAGGCTAGAAAACATGGCAAATCATTGTCATCTGTTGAAGGAATGAACAATGAAAGCTACCCAGAAATGTATCTCTAGGGCAGCAACACAGTGATCATGAAATTCTGAATGAACCAGATCTATAGACTAAAAGGACTACATCAAGGAAAAGGAAATAAAAGGAGTAGGCATTTAAGCAAACGTGCATTAAAGCACCTAAGCCTTTACAGTCTGTTAAGAAACTTTTGCCAAATGTAACATTTAATTTCCATACCAATGTTAGCCTTAGATAGTATCTCTTCTAGTTGATGCCAAGAGTAACTATTAATCGCCATCTGAATGCTCATCTTTGTACAGCATTGTGGAGACAGACTAAGTAACATTCAGAGACTTTCAGTCAATCTCCATAAATGCGAGCCAATTACTATTGCAGGGAACTTCTATAGCAGGCCTGGGAGTGGATTTAAAGTTTATTTGCTGGGAAGATATTAGAAAATCATCCCTTCTTTGTGCAAGATAGCGTTTGGGTCAGAATCTGAACTAAGATTACATGATTGTTGTTACTCTGACTGCTTCCATACTTTGGTAGAGAATGAATTAAAAATGTAATTTCCATTTTTACAATCTAAAGATAGTGTCAATATTTCTCCCCTATTTAGCTTATTCTAGTTACTACCTACTAATCTCTGCTTTTCATAGTAAGTTATAATTGCTCTTTGCAAATCCTTTCCTTCTTATCTGCTGATTTTTAAGGGTGAATTATACTAGCAAATAGATACCAGCAAATTCTTTACTCTGTTCCGCTCATGTTTTCTATGATAGATGGTTATGCTTACATAAGTAGTGAAATCTTCAGAGCCTGCTGTTTTTTTCTGAAAAAAAAAAAAACCCAAACCCAAAAAACCACCTAAAAAGAAATACTCCAAATGATAAAGAAAATAATTCCTTCCTCTCCTGCGTCGCTGACTTTACTCGCTCCTTCTTGCTTCAGCTAAATAAAGCTTTTTCTACCAAGGAGTAGGATTTTATTTTTCTCCAGGTCTGAATGTATTCTTTTCTATTCACCTGATGACTCCACTGCTTTGGAAATCTTTAAATACATCTTAATCGGAAAAAGTACACTGATTAGAGTGCTCCTTCTCTTGTTTGCAGTCAGCCTGTGTTCTGTTCCCTGAACTTCAAAGAGTTGATTATATTGTGTCCTTACTTCTTCTGGGTCTGGATTTTGATCTTGCTGATAACATAAATAGGAAAAACTTGCTTGAAATTGCTGTGTCCTGTCAACAAAAATAAGATCTGACTTGGATCTTATTAAGGGAGAACTGTATTTGCTCCATGCCTCACACTCCAGTTCTCCATCAGTTTTCTGTCTGCCTCCAAATCCTCATTGCATGTGTACAAACACCTCATGAGCTCTACGCCTTCGCTTTAAATCAAATATTTTTCACACTTCCAATTCCTGCCTTGGGCTTGTTCTATCACCTTTCCACGCCAGTACAGGTCTTTCACTATCCCTTCTTCTCACTCATCCCCTCATCAGAGCTCTCTGTCCTGAGATATTTAGCTACTTCAGCTGTTTGATGCACTAGAAATTACTTCAGATCTCATCCAACTTTCTTCTGCTTACTGAGACTTCTTGCTGTGACTAATGAGGACATTATCTGCTATATGAAATGATGGCTTGTAATATTTGTTTACCTGTGGGTCACAACAATGGTCAAATAATCCAGAAACAGCATTAGACTTTCCTCTTGTTTGCTTCAGTTTCATTTTTTGACAACCTGTGTGGAGAATTGGCATGAGGGTTCTGTGAAGACAAGATGATCCTTGCTGTGGTTCACAGGCAACACCAGGTGAGATAATATAGATCTCAAAGTTTTTACCTTGATATGGTTTTGTGCTTGTTTTGTGCCCACAAACACCATGTGAGTAGATTGCATCCTAGGGCTTGGGTGTTTAAGCAAATTCATTTTCCTGACCTGCTTCATGGATGATTCCAACCTGCAGTGCAGGTCTCTGATGTGATTTGGTGTCTTTTTTAGCTTTGGTCATTTACTGAGGTAAGATTTCCTTTTTTAGTCCTCTGGAGGCAAGTGCTCCTTCTGTGAATCTCCACTGGTCATGACAGTAACCAAATGTTCCTTTCTTAAGCGAGGCTACATAACACTACTCTACCTCTTTCTCAAGAGCACAGGTCCTACAGTTCTCCTCATTAAGTAGGTAGTAGCTACCATCACTTCATCACACAACCCACCTGCTCACCACCTTCTAACATGAGTGACTTTCTTCTGACCAGTCACTGCAGTTGTTGATATGGAAAGGCTGCACCAAGAAGCATTCATTCAAGCACCATGATGTTAACAAGCAAGAAGAGAGGGATGGAGAACCCTCAGAGAACTTTAGCACAGAGCAGTGTGGCCCAAAATGTCTATGTTTCCTAGAGATGCTTCTCAAAAAGAAAAGTATTATGAGAAAAAGATCCATTATCTATCAAGAATCAGAAATCATTTGTGCATGACCAGCAGGTCGAAGGAGGTAATCCTGCCCCTCTACTCCGCTCTTGTGAGACCTCACCTGGAGCACTGTGTGCAGTTCTGGTGTCCTCAACATAAAAAGGACATGGAGCTGTTGGAACAAGTCCAGAGGAGGGCCACGAGGATGATCAGGGGACTGGAGCATCTCCCATACGAAGACAGGCTGAGAAAGTTGGGGCTATTCAGCCTGGAGAAGAGAAGGCTGCATGGAGACCTCCTAGCAGCCTTGCAGTATCTGAAGGGGGCCTATAGCGATGCTGGGGAGGGACTCTTCATTAGGGACTGTAGTGACAGGACAAGGGGTAACGGGTTCAAACTTAAACAGGGGAGGTTTAGATTGGATATAAGGAAGAATTCTTTCTTGTTAGGGTGGTGAGATGCTGGAATGGGTTGCCGAGGGAGGCTGTGAGTGCTCCAATCCTGGCAGTGTTCAAGGCCAGGTTGGACAAAGCCTTGGGTAACATGGTTTAGTGTGAGGTGTCCCTGCCCATGGCAGGGGGGTTGGAACGAGATGATCTTAAGGTCCTTTCCAACCCTAACTATTCTATGATTCAGAGAAAATGGAGTAATGCAATTTACCTATGCTTAAAGGAAGCTCACCTGAGAGAAGTGGAAATATTTTCTTGGGATTCAAATGCATTCATGTATGTTGCCGGGTTAATGGCATTTCATGGGTCCCTGAGGATAAGTTGGCCTTATCCTGTACCTGGCAAAGCAGTGGAGACTTTCAGTTATCTAAGCACAAGGACAAGGTTTGTTTAAAAACGAGTATCACAAGGCCAGTTCTGCAGAGTTTTTTAGAGTGTTATCTTGCAAGATCATTTGCTCATTAACAGCATTCAGCTTCAGTGTTCAGAGGTCAACCTTGTGAGACGGCAAACACGTTCGGGATCTGCGTTCACCTGAAGCTGTTGGAGAGAAGAGAGAGCTCTGAACGAACTATGGGGGAAACTGATAGCTGTGAGCTTTGAAGGTTTGTAAGTACTCTGAATATTGGCGTGTACAACTTGAATGTTCAAAGCAAAGCAAAAATGCCATAATTTCTGATCAATGAGACTGTTTTTACAAGGTTTTTCTTCTCCCATTTTTCTGGAAGAAGAGCAGTAAGAAGTACTTGGAAAACTCCAGGGGAAGTTCTAGACTCGATGGATGGAGTCCTCTCAATGGCTTCATCTTTATGGTGAAATGGCAACTTCCCTAACATCAGTGGTCCAAAAGCCTAGTGCCTTGTCCAGGGGTCGTCCCTCAGGGTTTGCCTTCACAGATATCTCCCTGCAGCCGGGAGAGAATGCCCTATAGAGGTGCACATCCTCCCACTGTCTGTAGAGGGACAAGTCAGACTTGGCACCTGATGAATGGTAGATGGGTGAGAGGAGGCCTGCTTTCACCAGCTGGGCCAGGTCTTCAAAACAAATCTAATCCCTGAAAACCATGCCTGGGGATCTACACAGCTGCCAAAGCAGCTTAAAAGCTTCTGATCCTTTGAAATCAAATAACCTATATAGCTGCTTTCAAAAATTCCCTGATTTCCAGTCAGCACTGTATGGATCTACAAGTTTGGTGGTTTGGGATTTTTGGGGTTTTGTTTGTTTGGGTTTTTTGGGTTGGTTTTGTTTGTTTGTTTGTTTTTATCTGATTTTAAATACTTATTTCAGCCACGAGGCAGAGGGCAATATTTCCTCTCAAGACATTCATCCCCAATTCCATTGATATGAAGAAGTTCTCCAAATGGTTATTTCCCTTACTGGGAGCCTATCTCTTGATATATTGATTGCTCTTTGTCTGTCTCTACATTTGCTGGGGTAGAAGTGGGAAGAATTCTCTGTTCTTACCCGTGTCACTCGGTTAGCTTAATGCTGAGGACCCTTTCCACAAAAAACCCCAAACCACCACATCAAAAAACTCAAGACTCCAAAACCCCTAAAATCTGAAACTGTAAAATAAATGGTGGCCACCCAGCTCAACTCTGAGCGTCTTACAGGTTCAGAGTTTAGGGTTTTTGACTTTTGTGATCCTGCTCCTCACTTCTCTTCTGGTCTAGAAGAGGTGCCATGACCTGCTGGTCTGTCCCACAGCCCTGGAAGAAGAATCCCTACTGACATCTTGGACAGCAAGGACAGCCCATCCCCATCTGCTCAGGCATACACAAAACAGGCAGTCTGTGAGCTGAGCCAAATCTTTCTCTGTTTGTCTCCCAGTAGTTTTCTGTGAATAGACATTGAATGGTCTGTAACAAACAACTGGAAAGGAGCCACAAAAATGCAATGTTCGTGACCTAATGGGATGATTCTGCTCAGATTACATGTCTACATTTCCAAGTGTGGGACCTTGGCTCACCTGACAGCTGACAGATGGAGGTTTGGTCAGGAGATGTGATGGGCTCTCAGATGCCAGCCCAGGTGGTGATCTATGGCCTGGCATGCTAGCAGCCAGCATAGCCAAATAGAGGGCTCTGCATATCACTGCTCAGCCTGTCCCCTGGCCATTCCTGCACACTGGGCATCACTGTCCTGTTCAGACAGAGCTGTAAATCTGGCTGCTACCTTTGCTCATTCATTATGAGACACTCTCCTCATGAACAGGTTGTGCTTTCTCTGGTTTCTTGGACAAATTAGAACCCAAACAATTCCCTTGGTGCTTTCAAATAAATAAGTTTTCCTCCTTTCCATCTCAAAATTTGCCACAGTTTTTTTCCTTCTGGTAGCTCTCTCTTCTGAGTTGGCTGAGTTTCAGTGTTGAATGAACAAAGTACTCCTGCAAGAGGTGATAGCTGGAATCAGCTAAAGCAGCTCTGTTCATTATAATAGGGATTTTCTTGCACCAGCAGGTAACGATTTTAGGGAACCACCCTGTTCCCTAAAAGCACCTGGGATGCAGGCGATGAGAACACAGTATTATCTCAGTGCTCACTGGCATTTGGAGAGATCCCCACCAGAGCCATCAGGACAGTTTTCACAAGCAACAGGCCTCTTGCAAGGCTTTGCTCCATGGGACAAATTGGTCATGACAGTCTCCAGCTGCAGTTCTGGTATCAGTCCTTGCCTGGCTGCTGCAGTACGATAGAGCTGCCTGTGCAGGTTTGCTTGGATTGAAAGATAATTATTGCCGCTGCCCCTAACTGTCTCTGGGTATACAGCCTTGATGGTTACTTGTATTGTAATAGTGCCTTCATGTTCACAAACCCATTAAGGGCCTCACTCTCCTATGCTCTGTTCATATAGCTATTAGGGGATAATCATGCCCTAAGAGCTTCCATGATAAAGACAAACAGGTCATTCTGTCATTCAAGCTGTACAGTTAATGAAGCCTAGATTCATAAAGATTTGAAGCCTATATCTTTATCGTTTTCCAAAATGCTCCCTCCCCTTCCCAAATCCTTACTACCCTTCCTGCTCTTGCTATAAAAACACTAGTTTCTCTCTACAATGGATTTCTTTTCCTTCCTCTACCCCAGCCACAGGTTGAGGCAGAGGCAGACCCTACCCTTGCTGCGTCAGGGGTGGTGGCAGTGTGTACCCTGCCTGTTTCAGAGCTGCATGGGTGGTTTGGTCAAGAAGCATGCACACGCTGAATGCTTAGCCAAAGGCCGTCCTGAAGAGTAAGCTTCAAAGCTTGCTTCTGGTGGGGCTGCTGGGATGCCTTTCTTTCCTTAATCTCGCAGAAATATGATGCAAGCAGCTTTTCTGCCATTTTTTGATGGCATTAAAAATTATCAGGTTTAATATGGCTTGACACCTATTTAAACCATCTCAGGACGTCCACCCAGGTTTTGGAGCAAACAATCCCTCTGTGCCTCTGACCTTCTGATTCACAAGTACACCGGGATTGTAACAGGAGCTCTTTACTGGGGAAATGGAACACTCTGAAGCCATGGAAAACACAACAGCAAAGTATGTGCAATTAATACATGTAACAATATCCCTTCCAAGTACCTTTATTGCTGTGTACCTAATCACCTTCTCTGCTGCAGATGTAGTCTCTTAAAAATGTAAATGAAATAATCTACTGATGAAACTGTTGCACAGATCCAGCATACTGATGAAAAGGATTTCGGGTGCATGACCGAAACATTTTTCTTACATCATGCATCTGGTCTATTACCAAGTCTTGGCAAGGAAAGTCTCTATGGTGGGATTTCTTTGGTCATCAAGAGCACAAACTCCACTTCAATGGCTTTGCCTAGATTCAACTGAACTGTAGTCAAAGGATCAAACACTGAGCCCAGCCCCAAGAGGGACATCTGAGGTTTATGTACATGTGTATTAGAAAAAAGCCTCAATGTCTCTGCATGTCTGAGGCAGCACAGTCTAATGCAGAAAGATAAGTTTAAGAGCTGTTTGATCTTTGGTTCCTATTGGATATTCTCTGATGTGTAGGTGCTGTTTAGTAAGAAGTGGATTTCCAAATCTCCCTAAATAGCTACTTGAATAAGAGTCTACTCTCCTTCTGAAATTGCTCATCTCTCCATTTTCTCTGTTGTGAGCCTACAGCAACTGCAATTCTAGTTTAGAAACTAAACGTTACATTCAATGCATTGAGCCTTGACTTTTATTCTCTCTTTGGTTACACCATTTCACCTCTAAGGAACAAAGGATTTTGCTGTGCTACAGTGCTAATTCTGCAGCACGTCCTTTAGGAGAAGATGAAAGGCAGAGAACAACAGTGAGCAGAGAATGAAAAGGAAAGCAGGGTTGCTAACAGCAGAAAAATAACTTCTTCTCCCCACCCTGGGTTATCAGCATGCCACCAGGCCTTCCTGCCCACTCACTCCTGACCCCCTGGCTGGGCTGGGCAGCTGTTCCCCCCTTTTCTTTTCAGTAGGGTTATAGAAATCAATCCTAGTAAGAAAGGCAGAGAGCTAACAAAGCAATGAATAGACATTGGCGACAGTTAAAGGGTGGAAGAGAAAGTGTGGGTGTGAATGCTAGAATGAGAAAAAGAGAAAGATTGCATTTAAAAACAGGAAAGAGCTGATAAATAACCTTGAGTAAAGCCATGAGTACAGGGAAAAAGCAGAAAAAAACTGGAGATAGGTAGCACAGATTAAATGAAAAAGAAAATAAATGCAAATGAAGAATTAATAAGAAGAGTTAGTAAAGAAAGCTGAGTTTGGATGAGTTAATTTTATTTATACTCTCTTAAATACAAAGAAGTCTTTCCCTGGAGACACCCTACATCACAGTTAAAAAACACAAACAAACAAAACAACAAACAAACCCAAAAAGTGGTGTCAGTCAGATAGCAATGACAACTCGAGCTGTTTGCCTTCAGTCCTCAGGACAAACATATGCAAACAGTTCTAAGCCTGGAAACCCTGCCGTGGAAATCCACTTCTGCCAGAAGTCCTGCGGGTGCGATAGGGAGATTGCAGCACAGGTAAACAGCTCTATCCAGGGACACCAGGAACATATCCTGCTTCATCTTGTGCCGCTTGCATCATTTCTCAGGTAGACCTATACAAATTATTCAGAAGAAGATGGGGAAGATAATCACTCTAATAGAAAACAGTGGCTTGCTGTTGGGTGTGTTAATCTCAGACCCCTCGGCTCCCACCTCCCCCTACTCCAACTCTTTCTTGCTGTTGCTTTTCCTTTGAATGAGTGTTAAGCTGCTGCTGCAGATTGTTGCAAACACTGATATGAAATATCCTGCCCTTGTCACTGCTGCCTAGTTTATGTTTTTCCTAGGACCCTTTGAATTAAACGGAGCAGGGACAGCTGGGGCTTAGTGGCAATTACTCTGAAAGAAGGATTGATTGCTTCCCCAGTCTGCCATCACTCCAAATCAAGCTGGGCAGGGGGAAGAGAAGCTATTTTCTCATCAGGTAACAGTGTTTGGCTGAAGATAAGCAGAAACAATCAAAACTAAGATATAGGATTTTCTGTTTCATGAAAAGAAAGCAGCCTTCCCTACCAACTTTTGCTAACTGCAAGAGTTCTGCTCCACACAATTACCTCCTTAATTATCTGCTCCAGAGAGACTGGGAGCATCTGCAGGAAATAATGGCAGGGAAGAGGGAAGGAATTTGTACCTTTCCTCTGGAGGAATTAAGAGGGTGGGTGGAGTTTTGCAGCTCTTGGTAAGATGGTGTGGGAAAGATGAAAACTAAATACCACCCATAACAAATAAATAAGATAATCATAGAAGCACAAGTTAATAACTGAATGAGAGATCTTGCCAAGGACTTTTCATTTAGTGGTGTTTACCTTTATAAAAGCTGTAGGGAATCTAGAGTATAAGTCAATCCACACAGCATCTCTCCTGATATCAGCAGCTCTGCTCTGGGGCATGTCCAAGGTTTTACCTATGACGATGAGTCATAGCAATCCAGGTAAGTGTTTGTCTGGTTTGGTGGTGATGTGTTAAAACCCATGACAGTGGAAGTCTGCTGTTCTCCTGGTCAGCAAGCTGCTGGTCTTCTCCAAGGTAAGGAGCATGCACTTCAGCATGTGGTCAAGCTTACAATGTATTAAACAGTATGTCTCCCTGAAATTAAAAAGCAAGCTGCAAATAAGCTCATGTTTACCTATTAGACCCTTCCCCTTCTTGAATCTCACTAGTTCAGTTTAGAAGATTGCCCCTGCATCTTCTGGATTAGCCTGGTAAACTGATACAGGGAACAGTGTGACTCTGAAGTATAATTGCTTTGGTTGGTGTGACTGATCAACGCCTTTCAAAAAGACGGAAAGCTCAGATTAGTTGTGTGTGTGATATGAATGGGAGCATATTGACAAGTTCCTCATACTTGGCTTCAGTCCTGTTTTTTTTTTCAGTAAAGATGCATGATAGTCAAGTTACTATTAAGACTCTCCCTATAAGAGGCTTGGGGTCCTAGTTTCAGGCAGATGTGCTCAGCATATATGAGTTGTTTGGAGAGGATGGTCCGTAGGTCGTTGTGAAATAAAGTGTGAACTAAAGCAAATGCCAGCACTTAGGCTGGTGGGAGTCTGCTATTCTGGAATTCCCAGACGCTCACTTTGCGGGCCAGCATCCTCTGAAAATATCCTCACAGATCCTTGTTGATGCCATATTGCATCCTAGCTCAACTCATCAGTTGGTGTCGCATGCTACGCAGTCCAGGGAGACAGCCATGGTTTTATTTTGTTCCCCCTCTTTCCCACCACCAAGACCCACTCTTAAAAGAGTATTCCTTGCCTGACTCTGCTGCGATCAGCCCCTTTGCTTTTCATGATGTATTGTGCCTTTCAGGGTAAGAAACCATGAGAACATGCAGCTAATGTTGGCTTTTATTTTCATGAGCTGTAAGACGTTTTTTTGTATTACATTACTTTGGATTATGGTGTGGAAAATTTGTACTTACAGCATATTTCTTTTTTTTTTTTTCCTTATGATTCCTCTAGTCTTTATTTTTGTCCTCTTTAGTGAGAATGAGCAGCAAGACCTTCTGTCAATGTGCATCTGGTTCTGTGCGGCACCAAACTTCTCTGTGAGGGTCCCTATTTCCATATCATTATGGATATATGTTATCTAGTTGACTTCTCTCCAATTTGCAAGTTGTGCTGCATTCTTACACATTTGTTTCTGGGTTGTGTGTGCAGATAAAGAGCTCTACACATTTTTTCTATGTACATATGTATCTGTAGCTGTTTTTCTAACCGTAGGTGGCTGACTGGGAGATTTCCTTAGGGGTTGCCTCAGCAAACTTTGAATGTGGTCTGTGGTGACACTGCATGAGATGCAGACAGCATACCAAGCTCTAACAGAGCTCCTTTGGTCTCCACAGCAGCAATTACTAAGTAGTTTAAGTGAGTTAGTCACTGTAAACAGGATAAGCTCGATGGGGATGAGACCAAAGAGAGTCTAACTGCTAATCAGTACACTAACGTGCACCCGGGATTGTATCACATTGCTGTAATTGCCAGCTAGGAGGAATCAAAGCTGTTGACAGTGAACTGAATTGGCTCAATACTGATAACTGTGGACAAGCATAAAGCTATGTACTATAAATATTGGCGTCGAAGCTGATACTCAAGTTGTGCTGCAACTCAACTTTTGAAAATACCAAGCTTTTGCAAATATTGTCTGCGATATGAGACTGGCAAAAAGGCAGTGAATTCAGAGATCCTGACGATGGATGACAACTGGTACCTGATGCCAATCTCCTAAATTACAGCCTAAAGAAATACTGTAGCAGAACCATTTATGCAAGACCTGACTGGGCTGGTACATAGAAATACTCTGTGTCTGGCTGTTGTAATGGCAGTCACAACCTGCTCCTTTTGGTTGACCCTGCATGCCTCTGCCTGTGCTGGGACTTTAGCCACCCTTTCTCCTGAAGTCTATAAAATCTGTACAAATTCAGCTTCTCATGACAAGCTATGTCCTCATGATCCCATGTACTCTTCAGCTAGTTACTTTGCCCACTGAAATCCCAACTGTATCACTGGGATGTGTCCATGGAGAGATGGTCCTACCATTTCATGGATGCCTGCTCTGCCACTGCCACCACTCTGAACACAGGACATGTGCGTGCAAAGAGAAGCATCGCTACCCTGGTATGGAGCTTCCTTCATGGAAGGTCTGACAACACCAGGGGAATGGCGAACTCATGACATTTTCCTTGCAGAGAGCAAGAAGTGTAATTATGGAAAACCTGAAGTATGAGTAATAATACTACTAATAATAAGAATAAGCAAGTAAAATAGATGCTTATGAAGCAATAACACTTTATCTTATGCCAACAGAAGAACCAAACCTCTTCCATGTCATAAAGCAGTGACTCACCCTGGTAGACAATGAGGTTGTGTCTCCTTACCTGTTACTTGTTACGCAGAAGGAGAGAGAGATGTGCAGAGCAAGCAAGAGCTAAGCTGTGGTCTGCCTTTGGCTGGAGGGAAGGTCTCAACCCCATGAAGCATAACTGTCTTCATCTCATGGCTACTAAAACCGTGACAGTCTCAGACTACCACAGTATCACCATATACCTCCACATGGCATTTGTGTTCTCATGGATTGAGGGCTGAAGTCAAAGTATTAAAAAAGACTGCATAAAAATATCAAGCTACTGTGCTGGCTTAGCTCAGGTACTTAAAACAGTACAGGTGTTTCTGCTGCTATGGGATTGCTGGGTAGGGATCAGCCCAGTGCAATACAAGTTGTCAAAAAAATAGGAATGTGTGTTCCTGGTGTAGAAATAGAACCACATCTGAGACTAGCTTTCTCTAGGGCAGGAGTGAGTAGTGTAAATTTATTATGTGATGTCAAAGACCACCAGAGCTGACAGGCTTGAAAAATAGGGGAAAAGAGAGGAAATGTTTAGTTGCTGCAGGAGTAATCACTGTAGAATTGCTAATGTCATAAGAAGAAACAAAACCTGCTGCTATTCTGATGTACCTGTTTTAACCAAAGTGGAGTTGCATGTTCTCAGCACTGGGATGAGAGGTGCTCTCTGACTGATGCAGTTTGAGCAACATAATTGCCTAGCAGCTTCCTGGTAAGCAGAGATGAAATTGAAGTGTATGCTGGGAGATCCAACTCTGTTAAGCAATAAGATCTTTGGTTTGACCTCTGAATGCTTGCTTTCTGCAGTCATCAGCACTGGTTCACCAATCAGTGAGTTACAGTATGGGTAAGCATGCTCTGGGGCTGCATGGGTGCCTATACTGTGCATTATTTGTTTATGTCACAATCCATCTCTTCTTCCAAGTGCTAAAGCTAACAGCAGATTAACAGAGTGACAAAAGAATCTATCTGCATGTCTCTAAACCCCTCCCACTCATTGTGGCTTTATCTGGGGACAAGGTTTCCTTCTTGCTGAAAAATTGCCTTACCATTCCCTTTACTTCTTTCACCTATAACTTAAAAAGCAGAAGCCCTTGTTCATTGCTAGTTTGTATGAGCACTGACGTTTGATGAAGAGCTATCCAAACAAAACTCTCTGCTATGTAGACACAAAATACAAGTCTAATTAAATCCTCTTCGCTGCCCCTCATTTTTTTTTTTGATTGAGCTTTATTTAAGATGTAGTATTTATTGATTTCTTTTCATATTAATTAGATTAGAATTCAGTGGTATTTTCATCTTTTTTTCTCTTTAATTTTTTTCCTGTAGGTATTATGCAAACTTTACGTAGATAATATTCTTGTCTGCTCAGTTCTGCTTCATATATTGGCTGGAATTCACCATTCTGTGCCACAGATTGCTGCGTTCTCCAGTGGCTCTTGCATTTTACTCCAGGTGGTTCCAACGAGTGTCTGAAAGCATATGCGAAGAAATATTTGTGCTTCAGTGAACTTGATTGCTGTTCAAACATCAACCAACCATGCTGTTTGTTTTAGGACACTATTGTTAGCATGACCCCATTAACTACAAATTTGCTTATTATGTTCTCAGAAATCTGAACAATCAACAAGCAATGACCATGAACTCTGGAAAAGTGCACCTTCTTCACATGGAATAGGGAGGGAAAACTGAAAAGAGAATACTAGAGATGATGTCAGGAATGCAGAAGGTCCCCCTCAGCCTAAAAACTTTTTGAAAATATAGTTAGTAAAATGTTTAAACTTTTTTTTTTTTTTTAATTCCAGGAAATTGAGAAAAGAAAAAAGAGCTTTCATAACAAAACATGACTTAATCTCTATAATGCTTTAGAGAGAAAAGAGGGAAATGGGAGAAAGCACTAAAGGGGATTGATGAATCCCATTTTAAGACAGTGCAGGAAAATGCACTTTAAAAGATGAAAAGAAAGATGTAGGCATGGGGTCAAAGGTTTCCAAGCTTGTCAAAATTTGGCTGTAAATGGCTAAAGGGGGGAAGGAGCAATCTGTCTTTGTTTCTGGAAAACAGCCACAGTAAGAGTTAGTGAACCTGACTGAAAAATGCAGCAGCACTTTCCATGGAAATTGGTTTTATTACAATCTAGTTTTCTGAAGATTCTGTTGATCTGACCTGTATAATCGGCGAGTGGTGGAAAACCAGGCAGGCTCCTCTCAAAATCCTATTAAGACCCCCAAAATTTCAAAAGCAATAGTGGTGGAAGTGTCAATGTGGTAACTCACACCATCCAGATGGGGGTCTCTAAATACATTTATACTGAATACACCACTGTATCCATTGCATGTGTTCTTGCTCTGCTCTAGACATGTTCGTATGCTGCAGCTTCTTATAATAACCATGTGCTATTTGGGAATGTGTTAAGTGATGTGAATTATATGTATCACATGTCAGTGTTTCTTCTGTTCTTTTCCACAGCAGGAGACACAGACAGTAAGCTGCGTATATGTGTTACATACATAGCATGAGGCTGTTGGAAAGCTTCTCACAGACAGTGCAGACTGTGGAACTGATGGTTCGACAAAGCCTTCATTTTGTCCTAAACTAGCCCCATATATCCCCTTTGGCTGCCCTGGCTGGAAGGTCTCTGGACTGGAGAAATGAGGCTGTTACTGTTCTGCAGCAGGAGGCTGCTCAGGTGTCCTGAAGTGATTAGGGGGTTTTGTTGTTGTTCTTCATCCAGCAAATATTGAGGAATGAAAGTCTGTCTCAGTTGTTCCTACAGCAAAAATGAACCATGCTGTAGACACTGTTGAAAGCCATCTTTAGCCTGACTTCCATAAACCACCTGGATAAGTCTATTCAGTTTATCTACTGACATACTGATCAGCCTCAGAAAGAGATTTGTTATGGTTCTTCAGCACCACTCCTCTTTATTTGGGTTATCTTTATTCTTTGTGATCTTGCAGTTTTCCCATGCTGTTTCATATATCAGTATAAACTGTTACACCATGGAATGCCTGGAATGATAGTGCCATGAATAAATTAACAACATTCTCATGAAAATATACAAGGAAAGGTGTTTGTGGGGAACTTGCCTTGCACCAACCAAAAATAACATGGAGCATAGTGCTGGGAAGAGATAGCGAGATGTTAGTAGTATTGTTAGAGCAAGCCTAGTCTAATCTGAATTTTTCTTGGGTAGTGAACAGAAGTCATATGAATGGTTAGCCCTGGCAACAAGCATGGCCATAACATAGGTCCATGCTAGAATTATAGCTGTTCTAGATGGAGGAACTTCTTCTCACCACTGAAACTTTGTCAAATATTTCAAATTTAGAGTTGCAGACACAGATCTCATCATCACAAAATACATATAAAATAAGGTAAAGTTCAAGCTGGAAGTATGTAATACATCTGTCTTAAATCCTGCTCTCCCCCCCAACTGAAAGAGACAGTGTTGTCCCTTTTAGTCAAATATCCAAACTACTTAACCAACCTTTCACCACTGTAAAGCACTTGTATCTTATGATATCAACTTTGTCTGTGTTACTCTGAGGCTACTGCACTGAATAATGTCATACAGAAATTTCTAACTTCTTTGCTTGAAGACTTCTGTCTTGTACTCTATCTCTGGCTAGTAGCTGATCAACAAGTAGTATTAGTATGGGATATTTGGAAAGAGTCCAGCAGATATACCTATCATTTTCTTAGATCACTTCAGTGATTAAAACTACCCTTCCGTTCTGTGGCATTTAAGGGATTTTCACACTTCACTTCTTCTAAGTGTGCCCAGTCACTTTGCTCATCTTTATATATCAGTAGTTATAAATTGTACAAGTCAGATCGATAGAAAGGGGTTTTGAAGAAGGGTGGAAATAAATGTCATGCTTCATCATTTCTTTCAAGATACTGCTATCTTTATTATTGTCTCGCCTACACCTTCCTAAAAATAAGCACAGGTTAGAAGACAGAGTCAAATTCATTTTCAGAAATGTCCTTTTTAGGTGTTCCCAAAAGAAATATTTGAGACTGATATTGTGCACCACCACTATGTCAAGCCACACGCCTTCAGAAACTCAGAGAAAGCAAATCTTCTCTAGGCTTCCAGACCAAAGGGTTATGAAAATGTCACTGTGAAAGCCCCTATGAGCTATGCACTGAAGCCATCATAGTGGAGGAAACAGTTGCCTGCTCCTTAATTTGGGGAGTAAAATTGTTACTGTTTCCACTGGATTTCCATGTGTATAAATACCTCCTGGGGAGGAGGGTAGCATGGGGAGTAAGGAAGAGGGAGGGAGACAGACCTTTCTCCAGAGTGCTCACTGATGGTGCAAGAGGCACTGGGCACAAGTTAAAACACATGAAATTCCATGTGAACACAGGAAACACCTGTGATGGTGGTCAGATGCTGGCATAGGTTGCCCAGAGAGGCTGTGGAGTCTCCATCAGTGGAGATACTCAAAACCTGGCTGGGCAGCAACCTGTTCTGAAAGGGAAAGTTGGATGAGATGGTGTCCAGAGGACACCCAGCTGCAAGGAGCTGAGGGCCCTTCCAACCTCATCAATTTTGTTAGTCTCCAATCACATACTGGACTCCAGGAGCTGCATCTTGAGGATGCATCAACACTTTGAAAGGGATAGTGCATTTCAGCATCTCTAAAAGCACGTTATTGCTGTATCAGAAGAAAATTTTCCCATCTACTTGGGAGTTTCCTTTCACATATCTGTGGAAACATTTTTCCTTTAGAATATATCAATATAGAACTTAACACTTGCAGGGCTCATGTCTGAACGCACACATATAAAAGGTGGGAGGAAAGCGAAAAGTCTTACTGGGTTGCAAGCTTTATTGTGAGCTATGGTCTCCTGCAGTGATCAATGAATGTCAAGAGAAGCCTCTTTCTGTTACGAATTATCAGGTCAAACTCTTCATCTGTAAAGACTAAAGCTGTTGAAAGAACTGCAGAGGTTGTATTAGAGTTATGGATTGAAACCCCTTGTGTGACAGCTTGATACCTTTAGGTTTTTGGAGGCAGCTGATTTATTGCACCAGGATTGCATTCCTTTGAATTTTATTTGTGATCCGACTGTTGAGATAGTGCAAATGCATACTTTAAAATCTTATATGAAAGATCTCAGCACATTTAAGTGCTCTTTTGATAGTTGCTCTATCTTTTAGAAACACAGAATAGAATAGTTAGGGTTGGAAAGGACCTTAAGATCATCTCGTTCCAACCCCCCTGCCATGGGCAGGGATACCTCACACTACACCATGTCACCCAAGGCTTCATCCAACCTGGCCTTGAACACTGCCAGGGATGGAGCACTCACAACTTCCTTGGGCAACCGATTCCCATGCCTCAACACCCTCACAGTAAAGAATTTCTTCCTTATACCCAATCTAAATTTTCCCTGTTTAAGTTTGAACCCTTGTCCTGTCACTCCAGTCCCTAATGAAGAGTCCCTCCCCAGCATCGCTATAGGACCCCTGCAGATACTGGAAGGCTGCTAGGAGGTCACCATGCAGCCTTCTCTTCTCCAGGCTCAACAGCCCCAACTCTCTCAGCCTGTCTTCGTATGGGAGATGCTCCAGTCCCCTGATCATCCTCGTGGCCCTCCTCTGGACTTGTTCCAACAGCTCCATGTCCTTTTTATGTTGAGGACACCAGAACTGCACACAATAGTGCAGGTGAGATCTCATGAGAGCAGAATGGAGGGGCAGGATCACCTCCTTTGACCTGCTGGTCACGCTCCTTTTGATGCAGCCTAGGATACGGTTGGCTCATGTTCATGTTCTCATTGAGCAATGCCCCCAAGTCCTTCTCTGCAGGGCTGCTCTGAATCTCCTCTTTACCCAGCCTGTAGCTGTGCCTGGGATTGCTCCGACCCAGGTGTAGGACCTTGCACTTGGCATGGTTAAACTTCATGAAGTTGGCATCAGCCCACCTCACAAGTGTGCCAAGGTCCCTCTGGATGGCATTCCTTCCCTTCAGCGTATCAACTGAACCACACAGTTTTAGAGAAGATAGGTTGCCGTATGTATGTGAAGACTTGTTTTTGAAATGCTCTTGTTATGCCTTTGTTACAGGCTTTATTATGGCTTTACATGGGATGGCATAAAATAGTTTATTCAGTCTGAAAGAATAATGAAGGCTACAGAAACAGCACTTACTGATGCCTCTTTCATGAGTTCATCCCTGCAGCTCTGGTCTGGGGCACTGCTGTATTCAGCAGCCTCAAGAGACTGTTCCCAACCTAGATGCTGCTTGTACAACACCACAGCTATGGGGATGTGGAAAGCACCACCTGTGACACGAAAGGTGATTCAGAAATACCTGGGGAACTCTCTGTTCTTCAGCTTTAACATTCTTCTTTCTCTGCTCCAGCTAAGCCATTTTCTCTGGTGCATTTCATTTAGCTCTAGAAGTACTCCTTCCTGGTGCACAGTGCAAGGGGCTATATGTGCCTCTCTGCTGTGGTTGGGTCCCTTACACTTCATTGCTGAGTCAGCAGTAGCACTAATCCCTTACAGCCCATTGCAGTGGTAATTTTTGTGTTTTCACGCATGCAGCCCTCACATCAGGTCATCTGAACCCTGATACATATGACAGGCCTCCAAAACTCAAATCACATCATCAGACAACTTGTGTGAATCATTATTTTTATTTTCCTTTTGAGAAAAAACAATTTACAAGGGCTGTTAATAAGGAGAAATGAAGGTAGAGATGGGGAAGTGAGGGAGACATCAGAGACAGATTGGGAGAGGAGGATGGCTCCAAAGGAAACTTAGGCCACCCAGGCTTCCAAATTGTTTTAATGAGAGAATGGAGTGTAGTGTGATCAAAGCACAATAAAGATCCACCTCAATAAAGAACAGTTATCTCAAGTAGACAAAATTGGAGGGACTTCAGCTTGCAGCAGGCCCACAAAATTGTCTGAAAATTAAACCTGTATGAAAGAGCCAAGAAAGCCAGAATTGATCAGAGCAGACCGAGCTTAAATAAGTGCCTGAGTGGAGATGTGGTAGCTACACATACACAACAGGAAATAGTAAAGAGGCCAGGGATGGAGTATCACTGTTAATGAGTGAGGATAGAGAGAGGAATAATGGGCTCAGCATGTGGCTGGACTCAAAAGAAGACTACGAAAATGGCACCATATCCAGTCTCTTTTTGTTTGCAATGTCTGAAAGAGTTTCAGAGGCAAACCACTGCAGCACAGGCTTTAACAGAGAGCTCCTGCAGTCCTGCTTTCTCATCTGGGAGGATGCATTTGCAGCAAAGACTGCCTTTGCAGGGGAACATCTCTGCTTTTGCTGGTAGAGCTGGGCACAACCTGTCATGCCACTGTTTTCCCAGTATCCCTTGTGCCAAAGGAGGGACTTGGAGAGTTCAGAAGTGGGTTGTTGGTGTGTTCTTTGGAAGGTGGGCAAGCAGCATTTTTCCTCCAAACCATTTCAGAAGTCTGGGCTTCTGCTTTCTGAAAGCTTGTTTGCTATTTCAGCAACACTGAGCTTGGTTTCCTCCTATAGCAGACAATCATGCCTTTGTGGTAAATAACATTGAGTTCTTTAAATGGGGGTGGATACTCCTCAGCTCTGCTACCACCTCTCCAGGGCTGGTAATCCTTAGACTGTGAAATACTTTCCTTCTGATTATGCCTTGTCCTCTGATATATTTGGAAAGTGCAAATCATATTCCTTCTCAGCCCATGGTCAGCAAAACAAGCCATCCTTTTTCATTCTTTGTGACAAGTGATAGTCTCCTGTTAGTCCTACCTAACCTCCACTGTAACTGCCCTGCTTTTAGCCCCCTCTCTGTTGTGTGCAGTGGGCAGAATGGAGCACATAGTTGCAGATTATGTCTAATTTTCTGTTAATACAGCTTCATCATCCTTTCTGGAAATGTTTGATGGCTTCTTAGGCATCCATAGGACAGTTTGTTGAGGTTGGTAAGTACTAGTGGAACAGGTCTCACTAGTCTGACTTCAATAGCATAAAAGATCTGAAGAAACAGGTAGGGTAAGGTACAAAGTAAGGGTGGATTATGCTGGATTAATACAGTCTATCCTTGGCAAATGAGACAAAGTACCACTGCACTGTGCATGTGTGAAATGTTGTTGCACGGTGAAATGTTAGGGAAATAGACAAAAATGATGCTGATTTAGGGACTGCATGGTCTGTGAGGAGCTGGTTCATGGAGAGTGAGATGCAGTGAGGATGAATGCTTTGGCAGCAGGTATTTGCTAGAGGAGTTTCTCAAGGTCTGTCCCAGTGGGAAATCTCACAGTAATGTTTTCAGGAATGACCTTGGCGCAAAAAGGAGTACACTAATGAGCTGCCTTTTGGCATCCACAGTAAACAAGAATGGAAGACCACCAAAGAATAGACTTTCAGAATGAATAAGCTGAATGAATAAACAGGACCATAGAAAGGTCAGGATCATGGGTGTACGAGCTATGGAAATATTAGTGGAAAACAATGGAGCCTAGAGCTATTGGGGGTCTCATTCCACCAATGGAGCATTTAAGGTAACTGGGACATTCAGTGGGTGTGGAGGATTGGTTGATTGATCAAGGGCATTCCATGTTTGAAATAAGTAACCCGGTGTTTGGTCAAGAAGTCAAGGCTGAGGCCTACTTCGGCTAAGCAGACCGTGAACAGAGATTGTGAACACTAAGAACTAAGGCATGACCGTCAGTAACCTTGTGTTTGTGCCCAGTGTGGAATTCCCCTTCTGCCTGCTTGTACCAGTTTAGACCAGCTAATAGATACTATGAACAATGGACAAGAGAATCCTACGTGATTTCACGCAAAAGGTGTCAAACCAATAAGAATATGTATTTAGGCGTGTGGACAGTGCATGCACAATGTGTTTAACCAATCTGCTTTTGCATGATAGCATGGTCAGCTATTATAACCCTATATAAACCTNCCAATAAGAAATTTAGGCGTGTGGACAGTGCATGCACAATGTGTTTAACCAATCTGCTTTTGCATGATAGCATGGTCAGCTATTATAACCCTATATAAACCTGTGTTTTGCTTCTAATAAATGGAGTTTGCTCTACCACTCATACTGAGTCAACTGGCATTCTTCCCCTACGGCAATCCTCTCTTCTTCAACCTGCTCTTCTTCTACTCAGCAAACTGTGACCGCGCGCGGCAACTCTGCTTTTTCCAGCTTTTCTACCTTGTATTCTTCAACAAGTGGGGAGTCTCAGACAGGCTCAGTGAGCTGTGTGTGCTGTCCTGTACATTGTACAATAGTTTTTCTCATGCTCCTATTAGTAGCTCTTTCACTTAGAGGACACTGAACACTATGTCCTTGCGATGTGATCTGCATCTGTTTGGACTCCACAGGTTCCTGTGGGGCTCTGGACAGGCAGAAAAGCCCATTTCCACAGGCAGCCCCTAGGCTGGACCAAGATCTCTGTCACCCAACTATCACCAGCAAATGGCTGCATGGTACCCGTGAGGTTAGCAACTGCTTATCCTCAGGAAGATGGAAGCTCTGGAATGAAAACCACTACTTTTGTCAGTGCATTTCAGCATTACTTTCACAAACGTGTTACTTGGGTCTCTGGCTGTAACAGTTAATTTTTCCTGTCTTTAAAAGTATTGTTCCTCTTGGGAGGGTAATGTTGCTTGCTAATATTTCCCAGTAATGTGGTAACTGGTTCTTATCTTAAGTAAGCCATTCTCAGGAACACAGGATCAATCAAATTACCTTCTGCAAAGTATGACTAAGCTATGTCGCTTGAAGAAGTTTGATTTGCACTCTAAAGTCATCCTGGGCAAACCTAAACCTTAAATAAAGGACAAGAGAGCTTGAAAAAGAGGGTATAAGAAAAGGAATTCTTGTTTTCACCTTATCTTGTATTGTCCTGTACTGCATATCCACCAAAAATTCAGGGTACAGTTTAAATAGGGGAAACATGACTAGAGGGAGGAACTCTTCTCCAGCATGTACATGTCATTTGCTTACCTGGGTTAGAAGGAAGGACGCTACTAAAGAGGTCCACTAACAGCTGTGGAAACAGGAAAGACTTGCTACCAGTAGATACTTGTGTTTGCATTGTAAAGATTTAGTGGGTGCTGTGTATTGGACAGGACCTTGTGTAAAGGTAGGCAGCCAGGTCTCCTGGTGGGACCAGGCCTTTTGGCAAAGGCACCAATGGAGCTGCATAAATTTTCATCCTGGCTTAGTAGCCCTTGGACATGGAGATGGCTGAGCCGCTTGTGCCTCCATTGCAGCCAAGGGGATTGCAGCAGGATGGTGGCACAGTCTTGTGATGGAGCTCTTCATAAGCCTGGATTGAGGACTGGAGGAGAAAGGAGATGAGTGCCTCAGGCATTTAATGAAAACCAAGACACATTACTGAAGAGATTCTGGCAAAGCTCCATCAAGGCTGCCACTAGAAGGATAAGAAACATGATCATACTCAGGTAAAGATCAAGGAATGACTGATATGCCCTTGGGAGAGGAAATGCTCATTTCTGAATGACTCAGTCTGTAATATCATTGCCCATGGCTGCTCTGTTTCCTCAAACAATAGTTTGCTTTTATGCAGTGCATTTAAAATCAGCTTTATGCAGAATTGATTTTAACAGCTGCCAAAAGGATACACCTAAAATGATTTTACAGGGTGAGTAATCTGCCTGTAAGACTATTGCAGGGTGTCCATGTCAACATGACCATTTGGTACCTGAAAGTGTTACTGATTCATAAGCTTATATCACATCCTAGATGTCGGCTGTACAGGTGACAACCTCCAGGATTTCCTGGCCTAGAATGAAGGAGATGCAGAACAGAGACAGCAATCATGGTCTAGGTTGAATCTCAGTGTTATTTATATATTCCTAGTTGTTGAAATTACAGCTCCGCCTAAATTATGACCATGACACTGGCGGTTGTCTCAGCATTGGAATATACACCTCCTGAAAGGAGATTTACACTTTTCAGGGAGTTGAGAAATAGTAGAGACCCGTAAAAAAAGGAATAATGTAGTTTATGCAAATCTTACATAATAATTTCCTCATTAAGGACTGTCAACTGTGGGAGTATGCAAAAGGAACAGATGACAATTCTGTTATCGTCTAAGAACTAAACACTTAAATCTTTTTGCCAAAAAATGTGAATGCACAAAAACTAATGACTTGCAGAAACAGTAAAATTATGCTCTGAGTTTTTCCACTGGTTTTTGTATAGATCATTTGATTCTGACAGCAAATTTAAAATTCATCTTCCTATATTCACTACAGTTCAATTCACACATCTCAGCAGGACACGACTTCAGAATTACAGAAGGGAATTCATTTTGTCAGTACTTGAACATGGGGGGAATGTTAAGGCACATCCAGCTGTTAAATGTTTTCTATCAGACATAGTTTTAGGTGAAGCTTACTGCAATAGAAAGTTCTTCAAAGATATTATTCTTTCCCTAAGTATGTCCAAAACAACAGGGATAATGGGCAGATACTTCATTACTGAGTACTATTAACTTCTTCACAATATCCTGAGTGCGTTCCTGTTATCATATTAAATTTAGAAAAAAGCCCTTTTTGTATGTGATGGAATTTGACATGAAAATTGAGTTGAACCAAAAAATACTGGAAAAATATTAATTTAATGAGGCATATATTAGCTCTCAAATACTGACTTCACATTTCCATTGAAGTGTTCATATGTTTCAGTAATCTCTGGGTTAGAAGTGATATGGTACTTTTATCTTCAGCTTTTGACTGTCTCCACTGGAAATTGCTGCTTTCATTTCTGCTTGAAATTAAACAATGGAGAGACCTTTTGTGTGTGTATATGTAGCAGACATGGACAGATTATATAAACCTGCTAAATACTGATTCTGCAAATGCAGAGTGTCAAATTAATTTGAATTATCCCTTTAAAGAGCTTAGGCAGTGATTAAATGTACTAAATGCCTTTTTAAATAATAAATTGATGCTTTGGAGGATCATATATATTGAAAGAACTGCATATTTTGTGATGGTAGGGAAGCAAACACAGCAGTAAAATGCACACTCTATTAAAGGTCAGTATTTCAGAGGTGTCCCTCATTTCCACCCTAAAAAAGTAAAGATCCTACTAGTGAATGATCCATTTAATATTTTGGACAGAAGACAGTTAGGAAGCCCAAGCCCTCTTTCAGCTCTCAGTTTCAGGGCTGTAGCTCTCCCAGCCTCTGCACTCTGCAGTAGTGGGTTGCCCAGCTGGACTTCTTTGAAGAAGAGGATCCTTTCTATGAAACTGTAATAAATACTCCCATATCTGCCACTATTACATTTTCCTGATGAAAAAAGAAATAAAATGTGTATTTTACTGAAGAGCTGCCTAAAAATGCCCTGAGTAGCTGGGTTGGGGTATATCTAGACATCACTGCATGTGAGCTGCTAGAGCTGACTGCTCCAGCCTGTGATGCAGCAGGGATGCTGAGGTGCATTTTGCAGCAGAGATCAGCTGGAAAGCATAGCTGGCGCCTTTGGGGATGGGGTCAGGCTTTGCTTTCCAGTGCAGGGACATGTGTAATACACTTTAAAGTGCACTGTTTGCACATGTCAGCACTCGTCTGTGTTGGTTGGCAAAATTGACTAGAACTGCCCAGGGATCGACATTTCCACAGCTGGCACAGCTGGTATAGTACTGGTGTTATGAGAACTGCATCATCTTGTAGGTCTCTGTGGGTCCTGACTATGACTGGTCTTACATTAGCTGTGCATGACAGGGATCTCTAACAGACCCTGAAATCCCTCTTGTGATCTGTGAAAAAGGCCTGATACTTCTTAGTAGGTCATCTAGTAGGAGGGAAACCTGCAAGAAAGAGGAGGAGTCTGAATTATCTTCTTGGTAGCTCTGTAATAAGGCACAGGGCAAGGAGTAAGCTTGACTGCTCTGTGATGAACATTTATTCAAGCCAGTAAAGCTATGTCCTCTTACTGACATTGTCCCTCTGAATAGGATAGCTCTGAAGAGCTATTCTTCTCTTATTATCATAATGTGCATTTGTACAGTGGTTCCTGCTTGATGCTGAGGCCTTTGTGCTTTTTAAAGTTCTTAAGTGGGTCTCCTACAAGTGGGAACAAATGCCAAGAGTTCCTCTGCTTAGCTTGTCAGCTGTGTTGGCGATTCAGGGGAAGGGCTGAGATATGTTTCTGCCACTGGAGTTTAGCCACTGATTTTTCTGCCTCATGCAGAGCTGCTGGGACATCAGCACAGTGGCTGGTCTGGCAAACAGCAGTGATGCTATAGTCTGAACCAATGTGCTGGTACAGAATGTTCTGTCAAAATGGAGTGTGGGGGGGGGGGATTTAAGTTACATGGAAATCTTCACAAAAATGCACCTCCTTTTACTCTTAAGCTTTTTACTTTTAAATTTTCTGGCTTTCACGTCTGTTTTATCAGAATGGATTCTCCCATTTCTAGCCCTCATCTCCACCCAATGCCTGTTCTTCTATCTATCTACTACCACACTGTTCCTTAAGTAAATACAAAAATTTAATGATGTGATATGTCAGAGCAGTTCCTTTCCCTTTGACATCCCACTAGAGTTTTCTTATACAAACCATATTATCAGGACAAACAATATTCTGACTTCTTGACATATATGTCGGAACAATACCAAGCTCCTGGTATATAAGATTCCCCTTTGAGTCAGTATTGAAGTTAAGTGAAAGAGAGAATATAAATTACCCAGTGTGATTCAGATTTGCTCATGCAAGTAAGCTTAGAGCTCTTTATCCAATGCTCTGAAGTGTAGTAACAATAAGAGGTTCTGCTTCCAGCCTTGCTCTCATAAAATCACCTTTTTCCTCCCTGTATTCACTGTTGCATATAAGGTGCACTGGCCAGCAACAAAACGCCACATACAAGGCTGGAAGTAGAGCACTGCGTGCACTAAAGTGATTATTGAGCACTTTAAGGAGCATTTGGGTTCTTGCTTTTTGGAGATGGTCTATGTGAACTGTGTGTTCAATTCCCATGTGCCCTCTACAGAGTGGGAGAAGGGGCCTTGAAAAGACATGCTTATTCTTGCTAAAGCTGTCATAGTTTCTTTTCCAAGCAATAAACTTTGGAAGCACAAAAAACCTAGGTCTGCTGCTCTCAGCAGAAATGGGGACACCTGCAGTGGGGGGACGTCACTTTATTGGAGTCCAGGCTTGAAAGATATGCAGAAGAATGAAATAGGTTTCCAATAGTATAGCCAGGTGTCTAGGGGAGACAAAGTCAGAATGGTGCATAGGTGGCTGGCAAGGAATTAGCAATTAAACAGTCCCCAGTTAGAGCCTGGGCGAGGGCTAAAACTGTATTCTCACACATGGACTCCAAGGAAGCTGATTTAGAATTCTACAGGATGCGAGCATTGGAGTAGGATTTCAAAGCCAAAGAACAGATTATGTAGGAAGTAGCTTAATTTTTACTGTATGATATTAAGCTATCTTTGCCTACTCTTGCTAAAGAGTGAAGAGACATCCTCTGAATTGATCAGAAGAGGCAGCCATTTCCAGGAGCACTGTGATGAAGTTCTCTGAGATCAGTGGCCTGATGTGTCTGGAGCTCGATGATTGGTGAAGGAGACAGCAGCTCAGATGAGGGAGAAATAGACTCAAATACACTAAAGCAATCATGCCATCGTGAATTCTCGAATCTCAGGCTTCACAGTGACTTTAACTACTGATCAGCGGCAATTGAGTAGCTACATCTTTTCTGAAGATAGTGCCAGTTTTTATTACTTTTCTACCATCTCTTATGGGTGAAATTCTGGTTTAATTCCAGTCTTATTCTAATTTATGAGACAGAATCACAGGATGATTCTCTTTCACAGCTGTAAGTGGTGACATTTACTGTTCTCCACAGAGAAGCCAAGTAAAAGCACCCAATTCATCACAGTAGGTAAGTCCAAAGTTTGTCTTTCACTGAAGTTCACCGAGCTGAGCTACAAATATGTGTGCATTTCAGTATATGTTTAATCACAAACCAGCATAGGGTGAACACCTGACTTCCCAGCTCACATGGGCTGGTCTGAGGCATGCTAATGTAGTGATGGTGAGAAACACACGGCAGCTAGATCCCCTCTGTAGAAAAGAAGGGATCTTCAGGAGTGGTGCCTTAATACTTTTTGCAGTGTTTAATTTTTAAAGATCTTTAAGAATTTACAGTAAGCCCTTGAGTTCTTCCACAGGCCACAAATTAATCACCTTGCTCCTTAAATTCCAACAAGCTAAGTGGAAATGCTTCAGAGGTTACTTCCCTGGAAAATGCAAAACATCCTTTGATTAACTCCCCACTTCATGATAACGAAGGCCTGGATTTTTTAAACAGCTTGATGTGACTTGTAAATTTGTTTAAGTGTCAGAGCAAGTTTCCAGGCAGAGTGTTAGAGATTAAACAGGTACTTTACTCAAAGTTAAAGAATCCTGTTGGCCACCAACAAGGAGAGACCCTTCTGCCATGAGAGGAGTGTCCAGCTCTGCCTGCTGGATAAGGCTGTCTGGAAAACAAAAAAACCCAGAGCAATGTATTGCAGATGGAGATGAACCAAAGGTTGTGGCTGCAGGCCCTGGGGGTATATTGACTTCACATGTTAGCTATCAGTTCTCATGCCTGTCTGAGATTGTCATGAGTCTGGAGAATGGACTCATAGCTCATCAGACCTGTAAGGAGACTTGTGGACTCTTCCCCTGGGCCAGGCTATATGCGTGTCCTACCAAAGCATGGCTTGCATTGCCCTGCTAACCAGTCAGCCCTCTTTCTTGCAGTCATCTCTGGATATCTGGGAGTCATGCTGCCTTCTCCTTGTGTTGTTCTTCCTTTAGTGCATGAACTCAAGTCTATCCCTTTCAATTGCTCTCAAAGATATCACTGGTTTTCCTCTGTTTAGTGCTTGGTTTTTGGCACTTTCTGGATCTTCTGGCTGACAGATTTGAAGTGAGATCTTATTGATGACAGTAAAGGAAAAATAAGCCTATTGCTTAGGTAGCTGGTAAGTGCAAAGGTCAGACAAAATCTCACGGGATTTGAGAGGCCACAGCAAGAGAACATGCTCTTCAGAGCTGCTGAAACCCATGAGCTGGCCAGTCCCAGAGCAAAGAAATCGTACTGTCATTTACCTGGAGATAAAGATAACCTGAGGGGAGCAGGGATTTTTTGCGGAACATATAGTTCCAATCAACCAGCTGAGGTGGGTTTGTTGGCAGCTTCTGGTAGCAGGTCCTGTGGTGGTTGGAGCATGGAACCGCAGACATAGAGGTCAGATATTACTCCAATCCTGATGCTGAAGCCTTCTCAGACAAGGCCTTGGAAAAGCTCTGTGAGGGTGCACTGCAGAAGTGAATTGCCATCAGGTGTAGATATGGCATATCTGTGCCAAAATACACAGCTTCGCTGTGAAGCACTGCTGAGGTCTATATCTGCTCCTCAAGCCAGGGAGTGGCTTCATGCAAGATCTGGAGGAGCTGGCACAGTTTAAAAATCAAATTTTACCCATTAAAGCCCTGTTCTCAGATCTTCTCTGCAGTGAAAACAGGGCTGGGTAGACATCTCTATGGCCTTCTATGTCCGTGATCACTTAAACACTGATATACCAAGTCCTGTTGTTCCTGGTTCACTTTCACTAAATTCTGGATAAGAAAACACTTTCACTGAGTTAGCTGACATTTTTGCTTTGTAAATGTAAAATGTAAATCATGACACCCTTCGTGACCAAGAAACATTACACCCCCAATATGATGGTGTTTAGTTTGTGCCAGTGCTGGTTATGCCCTGACTATAGGAGATGATGCCACAGGGCTGCTCTCAATCTCTTCTCTGCCCAACCTGTAGCTGTGCCTGGGATTGCTCCGACCCAGGTGTAGGACCTTGCACTTGTCATGGTTGAACTTCATGAGGTTGGCATCAGCCCACCTCACAAGTGTGTCAAGGTCCCTCTGGATGGCATTCCTTCCCTCCAGCGTATCCACCAAACCACACAGCTTGGTGTCATTGGCAAACTTGCTCAGGGTGCACTCAGTCCCTTGCTACAGGATGGTTGTTTCTGTATTACAGCTATTTGAATGTTTTCATCCATCTTCCAAGTAATAATGGTGTGAAAACTTTCACACTCATGAGTCAAAATGTGCTGCTTTATTTTTCCTTCAATGAAGACATTGTGGAAGTTTATTATCTGTATCAGCCTACTGCTCCTCTTGCTTAGCTTGTAGCATAAGGGAGGATACAGATTGTGTATTTCAATGAATGCAAGGAGACAACAAAAGCCAAAGTATCTGAAAGCAAACTACTCAACCTTACTATAAAGGGAAAGCTTGCAAAGCAGGCATGCTACAAGGAAGAGAAGTTGTATAGACTCAGAAAGTAGGTTAGGGTTCCCAAGAGATAATTTAAATGAGCTAGTAGGGAAAAACAGATCTGGGCTTATTGTGAAACATTCCTCTCTGTTAATATTGCAGAAATTAGTAAATCCAAGGAGAGGGGAAAATCACATTTCATATGTACTATTTCATGTTGTGCTGATTTCTTAAGACCTCTATGAATCATCTGCATCTAAACTGCAGGAGACGAAGATGCCAGAAGGAGACTAACATGTGTGATCAAGTATAATTTATGGCAAAAATTATGAGGGAAACCTAAGTTTGGTTTTCCATGATTAAAGGTAGGGGAACATTTGGGGATCTTTGGTTTTGTTGTTTGTCCAGAAACCAGCACAGTTGTGTATCTGTGCTAAATTGTTATTTTTGCTATCAATGAGCAAGAATAAAAGCCTTCCCTGAATGGGATGCTGCAATTTAGCAAGATACAGAACAGGAGTTAACACAGTTTCTTGGGAGGATGAAGGAGACGAGTGCATCATGGTACAAGTGAGATGAGGAACATGAATGCTGGCATGCAGCTGGAAAAGACTCTTGCTAAGGCTTCTCTGAGCACTATACCTGCAGCTTTGGCAGCAGTGGGTTAATGTAGGAGCTTGCCCAGTGCAAAAAAGCTGTCAACAATCACAAAGTGAACCACTGCAAAATGTAAGCCATTGGTTTTGGCTCTTGTTAGCCAAAGGCAAGTCTTTATGCCTGAGGCAGCTGCAGCCAGCCCATGTTGCAGTTTTCATGGCTCTGAGCACTTCTGGGGTCTGGGACTCTGGATACTCCCATTCTGCCACCACTATAGGAGTTCATGGTGGAGTAAAGCCTCAAATCTTTTCATGTTGCAAGCTGGTAACCTTCTTTCCTAATGTAGAAAGGATCTTCCACTTTAAACACGCTGAATTACTAACAGGCAGAATGTTCAGTGGTCATAGAGCAGCTTTTCTGCTTTTGTTCAGTTACGCTCCAGTTGTTCCTTCAGCTGAGAACTTGCCATAGGGGAAAACACCACTTATGCCCTGTTCTTATACTTTCATAGCAGTCCCAGGTGAACAACACAATTTAAAGACATCTCTGAGTATTACCTTCCATCGTCTTTGTGACACGGGTCACTCACCTGAAAAAAAAAGATATTATCCATTGGAAAATTAGAAACCTTTGTGTGAAGCCAAACTTCCTTCTATAGCTGTTTGTAACTGCACTCATTTCATCTGGGATTAAATTCTGCAATTTCCAAAGCAGTAACTGTGAATGCTAGTGAACCTTATGCAGCAGAACTGCAATGCTGAGCCCATTACAGTACTCAGCTGGAGCCGAGATTTCAAGAGAACAGGAACAACATACAGATTTTCGTCCAGACATTCCCGGTTTTAACTGTCTGGTAATATCACTAGAGCAAAAGAAAGGGCTTGCTTGCAAATAGAATTCCAAAATTCAAATGAAAATCTTGATGAAAATATGGGTTGAAAACAGACGACAGACTTTGTCCAGCAGCACCAAATTAAGACAAATGGCCTTATCTTTTAGCCCTAAGGAATTCCAGAATCAAGTGCTAGTCATATTTCTACTTATTGGAAAAAAGAACAAGCTATTTTGTGTGCACAGGTACTGATGGAGCCTGTTTTCCAGTGGATTTGTCTGCCAGCTGACCACTGGCACAATGAATGTCTTCTTCCTAGGGAACAGAGGAACCTCATAAAATGGCTCACATAGCTGGCACTAATGTATGAGCCTGGGCTACAACTTTTCCATTTGTCAATGCACTTGCAGCATGCTTTCTGTCTGCTATTCACTCAGCCCCTGTGCCCATGAAGCTTGATTAGAAACTAGATTATCTCTGAGTTTTGCTCTTCTGTTGACTTCTGGCTGGGATGAGCAAAAAGGGTTCAGAAGTTACTAGGAGGAGACAAGAAGACAATGTGCCTGGGTTAAGCCTTGTTCCCATAGAAACATATCTAAAAAATGTATTTATTGCCAAATGGCAGGAAAGGAATGATGCAGGGGACATCTCACTGGTCCCAAGAGCTTGGCCACAGGCAGAAGGACACACGGTAGCTGTCTGGTTTGCATGTTTGTGTGCTCAGTCCTGTGTGCAGTCAGGAGGGCATAGCCAAGCACCAGGTAGGGAGAATCCCCCTGGCTATCTTGTTCTGGTTGTGGATCCTATGTAAGGTGGGGATCCTATTTTGGAAAAGGGGCTGCGTGCTTGCACCCAGGGAAGGCATGTTTTCAACACAGCCTCTCTTAAAGCCAGGGAGCAGCCAAAGAGACTGGGAAACTCCAGAGGAAAGTGTGCTCCCCGCTGGATTCAGAGTAGAAGGAAAGACAGTCTTTTCCCTAGGGCTCAGAGGGACTACACGGGTTCACTGAAAACTAGGAGCCTCATATAGCTAGGTGACTGAAGGTTACCTCAAAGGCTGGGATCTGTCCTGAAAAGCCATGGATGGCCAGGAAGGAGCCTGCTTGCATCTTAGCTGGAATAGTTGAGTTTCTCTGCATAAAAAGCTTATTTTTCAAGTAAAACACAGCCTTAGAGAGTAGAGACTCTCTTGATGGTTTTGAGTGTTCATGTTAGATCTGCCTCTTGGTTTGCACCGTTTTTTTGTGAACCAGCTGTCACAGGCACAGTGCTTTGCCACTGTGAGATTTCACTACATCATAGAATCATAGAATGGTTACGGTTGGAGAGGACCTGAAGATCAATAGCAAAAAGATGCATAGCAGCAGAGCATGGCTGCTTTGAGCTGAGGGAGGGAATGATTTCACTGTGCTTTAGTGACAAAGACTCTGTTCCTCGTGCACACACTGTGCACAGGTGTCCTGTGGTCCTTATGTCCTGTCACTGAGAATATGGGGACTTTTCTCACAGTCTCTTGAGGAACACTGGGTGGAAGTTGGCCAGAATGAACAGCAAATTTGGAAAAAATTCTGGAAATTTGGGCTGAATTTGCATATTTCTTCAATGCAACATTGTAGAAAACGATATTCCATTATCCAAGCTATCATATTGTACCAGGCATGCTGCAGCATTATAGAGCAACTTTTGGACCTGAGGTCCTCCTACATTATTTCTCACTGCAAGCACAATACATCCAAAAGCATTTTGACTTGTTCTGTGCTATAAGCATGTCCTTTGAACTCCTGACCAGCCTCATGTGCTGGGTCACTGCTCAGAGCAACAACATGATGATGAACTGTTGAAGATGCAGGTTTTTAGTTCAGTAGATAAGACTCTGCTGGGTCTGCTTGAAAAGTATTTTCCGAAAAGCCTGTGCAGGGTCTTCCCTAAGCCAGTTAATAATGGGGGAAGAAAGGGAAACAAAAACCAGACTCAATCCCCATAAGAAACACCACACTTTTGATTTACTCCAATGATTTTCTGAGTATCCTTTTCTGAGTAGTTACTAAAGCCTTACGGAATCGCATCCTGTGCAGGATCTTTTTGACATCTTCAGCAGGATTTCAGGCCTTAAATAGAGTGCACTTAATGTAAGTTGGCATTCCTCTATAAATCTAAGCTAACATTCCTGTACATGAGTGCTTACCGTGGTGATCTGGGCTCCTTCTAAACCAATCATTGTTCTTACGGAATTGAGCATCTGAAGCCTTGGAAATATGCAAAGGAGATGTAGAATAATAATTAAAATGGTGATAGGAAATCATACCAATGCAGTTCATGGCTCGAGGTGACTCCTGTTCTGATTTTGACAGTGTTATTCTGTTAGAATTGTTTCTTTTTTCCCCACTGGGATGATACTGCAGCCTGGTGATGATCCAAGCTGTCAGAGTTGAAATGCCACCCATTTCTACTCTCCTTAGTTGCAATATTCCATGAAAGAAATGAAAAGTCTTCTGCATATAGATGTGTTGTGGTGCAGGAGTGAGCAGTTAGCATTCTGGTAAAGGTCTGATAATGCCGAGCCAATTAAAGATAATTCAGGATTATCTTCAGGCTGAAAACATTATTATTTTCCCCCAGAAGATGAATACATTTTCTTCCTCAACTGTTTGGAGTTGTTGAAGAATTTTGTTCTATTTTTAAAGCAACTTTTTTAAGCATTGATTTTTTCTTCCCTCCACGTCACTTGAATCTGATAACTGCATATTTATTTGGGTAAGAAAAGCTTTTTGCTTCTTTACACTGAAGTTCTTGTAACTTATTTTCTGTTGGTCTCTTTGAAATCCTGATGTTTTCTATAATCAGCCTGAACTTGAGGAACTGATGGAGGCATTTAATTCAAATAAGCTGGCTCCAGTGTGCACTCACAGCCCAGAAAGCCAACCGTATCCTGGGCTGCATCAAAAGGAGCGTGACCAGCAGGTTGAAGGAGGTGATCCTGCCCCTCTGCTCTGCTCTCGTGAGATCTCACCTGCACTATTGTGTGCAGTTCTGGTGTCCTCAACATAAAAAGGACATGGAGCTGTTGGAACAAGTCCAGAGGAGGGCCACGAGGATGATCAGGGGACTGGAGCATCTCCCATACAAAGACAGGCTGAGAGAGTTGGGGCTGTTCAGCCTGGGGAAGAGAAGGCTGCGTGGAGACCTCATAGCAGCCTTGCAGTATCTGAAGGGGTCCTATAGGGATGCTGGGGAGGGACTTTTCATTAGGGACTGTACTGTTAGGACAAGGGGTAACAGGTTCAAACTTGAACAGGGCAGATTTAGATTAGATATAAGAAGAAGCTCTTCACTGTGAGGGTGGTGAGGCACTGGAATGGGTTGCCCAAGGAAGTTGTGAGTGCTCCATTCCTGGCAGGTTTCAAGGCCAGGTTGCACAGGACCCTGGGCAACCTGGTTTAGTGTGAGGTGTCCCTGCTTATGGCAGGGGGTTGACACTAATATTCTTTCCAACACAAACCATTCTGTGATTCTAAATGTGCTTAGAGAAGAACTGGGTCAAAAGTTTTGGCTTAAAATGTGCAGTGGCTTTTTTTTGGCTTATTTTCCCTTTGTTAAATCCTCTAAAACATTGGAATGGAAGTCTTCAAGCTTTCAGAATGGCATTTCATATGCACAATGATTTTTTAATGTCAACAGTTGTTTGTGGGTGTAGCTCACAGGTTTTGGAAAACTCTCTCTCTCTCTTCTGTCAGAAAAATGTCTTTAATATTACATATGTTGAATTCAGCAAATTGCACCTTCAGTGATAATGTAGGCTGATGTGAGATCTTTCCCAGACTATACTCAGCTACCTTTCTGCACAATGTTTGTTTATTTCTCAGTTGTCAAAAGTACCTTCTCTCCCATGTTTCTGGTATTATGTGTATAGACATGTAACCATTTTACAGAGTTCACACTTCTCTTGTTTTCTTCTTTTTATTCCATATCAACATTCTGACTTCACCATAAAGCTCTTCACTGATGTGTGCTTTTAGGAATAGAAATCCCACTGATAAGTTGAGTCTAATTGTTAATGTTATGGCCCAGCTCACTTTGATTGCCAGAGCTGAAGCTGATAGGCCCAACAATCCCTTCTACCCTGTGTTCCTACCAGTGAGTTACACAAGGTAGGAAGTTATGTCCTTCTCCTCCTCCTTGTAAAGTAACAGCAACCAAGAGTAGACTTAACATGGAGGTCCTACAAAGAAACAGGAGTTGCAAGTATTTGTTCATGCTATTGAAGTGAGGACAGGTAATGTGGGTATAATAGTTGTGTAGCTGTTGTAATTTTAGAGTACTGCCATTCTTTGTCATCCAGTATTACCTGGAAAAACTGCTGACAGAATTCAGGTGGAGCTTGTGCCTGGCACTTTGTGGTCACTACTCAGAAGATGATTTGCTGGTTTCAGTTTCCTCATGTATTGAAATGTGAGGCAAATACTGGAGAGGAAACTCTTGCACAAGCAGATGAAGTGAGTCACTTGTGGTTGTGCTATCAGTATCAGTCAACTGCAGAGCTAGGACCAGTGCTTGGCTCTGGAGAGTCCCACCAAGGCAGTTCAGTCCTGTTCCTAGCTTGAATTGACAGACTTTAACTACAGCTTCCAGATGGAAAAAGTGGTTGGTGGTATCCTGTTGTGCTTCTTGGGATAGTAGTAATTTGGTAGGGCTGAGAACAATGTCTTTCTAATGCAAAGTCTGGGGTGTCATCTTTGGTGGCTTAAAATGGTTTTGCTGTTAAGAGGTGAGCTGTGCAATCCATGCATTGCTGACTGAATGCAGCTAGAGAAACCCATCTCATTAGCATTTCTACCCACAAACATCCTCAGTCTACTGAAAAATGGGAACTATTTAAAAAGCAGGCTGTGAATAGAGATTCAGTAAGGTTGTTATAATTACTGTACCAGACAAGATGGCTCATTGTAGGAAGGGGAAAGTAGTTACAAATACAGCATCTCATAAAAGAGACTTTAATTAAGTTGGGAGGCAAAATATAATAACAGTCTTTTTAATGTAGACATGCTGTATCAAAGATCCCCAGACTGACAGAAAGATTAAGCTGGTTATGGTTTCTACGTCAGCTTAACTGTTGAATTCAGCACTTGCCAAAATAAAGCCTGGATCATAAAATACGCAAGTTCCCAAATAGAAACTATGGAAAGTTTTCAGGATTTTTAATGTTTTTAATATGGATGAAACAGTTTTATTCACAGTGAATGGCTTAATACTATGTGCATTTTTATAATGAGAGACAGAAGATCATTAAATTAATGAAAATTGCCCAGATTCTACTTCAGATCTTCCCAATACAACTAAATGTTGGGCACATCTATTAATTCATACAATGCTAGTGTCCTGGGTTCAGCAATAGCAGTCATTTTTTCTTCTTCGTAATAACTGGTGCAGCACTATGTTTTTGACTTTTGGCCTGGGAACAGAACTGATAACAGGAATGTGTTTAGTTACTGCTCAAATGTTTGGTCTGAGCAAGGACTTTGTGAGCCTCATGCTCTGCCAGGGAGGAGGGGAGGCCGGGAGGAAGCAGGGACAGGACGCCTGACCCAAACTGACCAAAGAGGTATTCCAGATCATAGCACGTCATGCCCAGGATGTGACTGAGAGTTACCTGGAAGGGCTAGTGTGCTCTGGGGTGTTGGAGGAGGTATTCAGTTGGTGCTCGGTCAGGCAGGGTGGGAGTAAGTTATCTGTTGATGGGTGGTGAGGTGCTGTATTCTTTTCCCTTGTTATTTCCTTTATCGTTATTATTATTGGTGGTAGCAGCAGTGATTTGTGTCATACCTTAGTTACTAAACTGCTCTTATCTCAACCTGTGGGAGTTACATTCCTTTGATTCTCCTTCCCATCCCTCCAGGAGCAGGGGGAGGACAAGAAAGGGAGGGGTTGAGTGAGTGAACGAGCTGTGTGGCTGGGTTTAAACCACAACAGCTAGTCTTATGTGCAGTGCTCCCACCAAAGCACTGCTGGTCATGACCACAGCTTCAATGATTTTTCCCATGTCCTTCAGTGGTGGTCCTGTGATCCTACCCACTAAACCTTTCCCAAATCTCCATAGCCCTTGGAACCTTCTACCTCTCTGGAGGTGACTCTACTTCCTACCCCAACTTGTCTGTGCTTGCTGTCTTTCCCTGCTCTGCGTTGTTACCTACTCTCCATCCCAGCAAGGTGGTCTGGCTTCTCTCTCTAGGTTGGGTTTAGGATGCAGCAACATTCTTAGTTGGAAGCAAGTCAACCTTTTTCCATATGCTTATTCTCTGAATAAGCAACAGCTTTCTTGTGTGGTTCAGAAAGCCAGGCTGTGTTGGCTTGATCACTAGCACTGCCTTTTCAGTAGATGGTCCACCTGAGCTGGTTTCTGGATATACCCCTTTCTTGCACGCCATGGTTAAAGCCCTTGGTTTTGGCTGCTCTAGTAGCAGATGGGACCATCAGGGACTAATGCTGAAGCTTGTACCCTAGGAAAGAAAAGGTGAACTTCTCTGATCAAATAAGCATCAAGTACCTATTGCACTGTGTGCTTGTGCTGCCAAATCCTTAAGATTTTGGACTGAAATTAGAGGCACCGGTTCCTACCATTGGCACAGACTTTTTTTTTTCCAGTTCAGGTAGGTCAATGTCAATAAAGATAACTTTAGAAGCTTCACTGCACTTGGAATGTTATTCATTTATGGTTAACTTCAGCGTGACTTAACCACTTGAATCTAGATCTTCTCTATTTATGAGATGTGGTTCCTTTGCCTCTTATTTGCCAAATCTGGTAAGTCTGTTCCCCAAAGAGCTAACTGTGAATTTGAAATGATCTGTATAATAGGACACTGGTACAGCAATACTATTAATTGTTAGTGAAATTCTGGCAGAAGCAGTAGATGAGAGCTGAGAATCACTATCTGCTTATACAACTTTATTGGGACTTCAAAGTAGGGAGGAAAGCAAGAATATGGTCCTATAGGCTGGACTGCAACTTCCTGATAATATTTATAATGGTCCTTTTGGATGAAAGATATTTTGTGAATGTTATTTGTAACCACTCAATACTTCAGAGGTACCCTGCTATTGCTGACTGTCATTACGGGCAAAAAGCAAGCCTTTTAGAATTCAAATGAGATGCAGAGAGCATCATTCACAGGGCTGACTCCACTTTTGTTGACAATTTATCAAATACACTACCAGTGGGAGTCCGATTCTGCAAGATGAAGAACAGTCAAATCCACCAGCCCTGCTGCACCCCACACTGGTTTTCAGCCAGGTTTGAAGATAGGTTACCAAACACCCATTTTCAGCCACGGCTGGTGGCAGGGTTGATCATGGCTGCTTGAAATTCTCTTGAAGGTGAGAAGGCTCCTGGCAATAGGAAAGATGCTGAAGGCTCCTGGACCAGGGCCTTTGCAACAGCATAAGCATTTTCATCCAAAAGATCTTCAGAAAAGCACTGCCTCTACCTGTAATATTTCTGTTTCTTGGGTTTTTTCACTCCTCAGGCTTGATGACAGTTTTTAATAGCGATGTAAAGTGTATCTGTTTTTACCAGGAGTATATGTACAGCATTTTCAGGAGACAAGTAACCCTTGTCTCCTGGTTAAGGGTTTGGTTTGATAGTTTGTCACACTCAACTTATCTTTCACTTAACTAGGAAATTACAGGGAGGTACTGGGTTTGTTTGGAGCCAGGAAGCAGTTTCCCGTGCCGGGGTTGTCTGCCTGTATGTTTGGGTGAGCTCCCCAGGCACAGTCCCACAGGCAGAGCTTCTCCAGGGACCTGTGGGGAAAGCCGCTATAGCTGTTGCAGTTCTGCTGGTTGTGCAAAGGCTTGTGCTGGTTGTTCAGAGCTCTATCCTGGGCTGCCTGGGAGATCCCTCATTTGGGCTGCACTGCAGCTTTCAGCTGCTTGGCTTCTGCTCTGTTATCAGGCATGCTGCAAGCACCCCTATCTTGCCCTCTTTGGGGGGCCACAGGCTAAGGTTAACATATAAAGCCCTGCTGTCCCAGGGCTCCCCTCCTTTCTGTGTGCACTTCATCACAAGCATAATTTCTATCAACAACTGAAGGTTTCAATCCAGAATAGGAAAAGAACAGGTTAGAAGGTAGTTCCTGAAGTTAAGAGTTCATTCTTGCTTTTATCTTTGAAGACAAAGTGATGTGAGGACCATGATGGATAGATTAGGTTTTTGGATGTCAAGGAGCATGTAAGATATACTGAAGAGAAAGTGAAAGAAAAGACTCAGAGGTGAGTCAGCTGAAGGTACAATCCTCCTACCCAAAAGCACATGGAAGAATAGACTGCTGGAAAGCAGCCGGAAGGACCAGGTAAGACAGGTAGCAGCAAATACAGCCTGGTCTCTTAAGTTCCCAGGTATTTTCTCTATATATAGTTAGATAAAAGCCAATGTGCTAAAGGGAGAAGCAGGTATCAGAAATACTGACCTCAGATTTTGGATATTATGTGTAAATGCCTTGTCTGTCTAGGAGGAGAAACACGGTCTGCCTGAATCTACCAAAACATATGAGTGAGGTTAGTTGATAACAGTGTGGTAATGGTTCACTTCAAAATGAGACGAGGGTACCATTGAGAATTGCTGCGTCCATCCTGGACGTGTCTTTTCTGTGTTCTTCAATGATTACCTGGATGAGGGACCAAGGCAGGCTGAGCTTGTTAATCTGCAGACAGCATGCAGCCAGGAGTATTTGCAAGCACATCAGTGGGCAGGGTGAGAACTCAAAATAACCTTAAAATATGGAGTAAAAGTGTAGGAGGCAAGTCAGTGATGGCAAACATGGGTGGGGGAAGATAGACAATGTGAGGGGAGGGATGACTGAGGTGGCAGGCTTGCGATGACCTGCTGGGAGAGGCAGAGAAGAAATAAGTTAGTTCTTTGTGCCTTTGGTGGGTAGGCAGAAAAATGGGAAGCTTAAATTTGCAGGAAGAAAGACTCAGGTTTTACATTATCAAGAAGCTCGTGAACTGCTGGGAAAGCAAGGCAGTGGCAGAGCAGGGGGAGGAACTTTTCTTATGTCTCCCTCCTGCCAACCACCACATTATTAACAGCTGAACTGTTTGCAGTGGTGGACCCTGTAGTTCATCTGAATTGGTTTCAGGCAAGTGCTCCTTGTTTTTCAGACCAAAGTGCAGAGATCAGTGCTCAGTCGTCTGTCTCCATGACAGCAAAACGCTAATTTTGTGGGGAGGGAACGCTTTGGGAGGTTTAAATCTGGAACCTTTTGGCTGTGGAAGCCTGGTGGGTAAACACTGGTTTTGCTCCTGGCAGATGTTCTTAGCATGACTCTTCAAGAAAGGAAGATGTGAAGTTGGGCTGTGACTGAATGCACAGGAGGTGTGGGGCAATGAGCTGGCACAGAAGAGAGAAGAGAGAGGTGGCTCTGCCTCTCTTCACACAGTGCTTGGGAGCTGGTGAAACAAAGGGCTAAATATAAGCCTGGCGTTATTGTTAATGTTATAAATGAGATGTTAAGCCACAAAAAGTGGAGAGACCAAGACATTCCTTTTTGTCCCTTACCCTCTCTACTTGCCATCTTCAGCTTGCCTCTGCTCATCCTGCCCTTTTCTCCCATCCAGCAACCAGCCACAGGCTTTGGCAGGTTTCCCAGCCCTCTTCTATGGTCAGCTGGGGGCAGTAAGCTCTGTCGCTGGCCACACTGTCCTGAGAGGGTGGATGAAGACACTTTCCTCAATCCATGATTACATGATAACATTCTTTATAAATAATATATATTCTTTATTAAAAAATCCTAGATTTTGCAAAGATCTTGACATGCCTCCAGCTACACTTACTCCTCTATGAATCCTTATGCAGTGAAGGGTCCCAGTGCTTGCTGTGATAGGGTGTAGAAATATCTCACTTAAAGATGCAAACCTGTGATAACTTTGTTGGGTTATATTCCTGTGTCTAAATTCTCTTCTTACACATTGTTGCCCATTCAGTTACTATGAACAGTGGATAGGTGAAAAGCAGTGTTGGGTTTCTGTTGGTTTATGTTCCTTCTAAGTTGCTTTCAAATTGGAAATTCAAATAATGTGTGGGTGAAGTTCAAGTCAGGCTGTAGAGGTCCCATTTGGATGCTGTCACGGTCATATTCTGATCCTTAGAGATGCTGAAATGTGTTTTGTGAGATGGAGGCAGGCAGTGGACAAGGATACTTGAATTTTTTATGACTGATTTGATAAATGAATCTTTTATTGCTATTGTAGCAATCAGGCTAGTAGATGGAGTTCTGTGATTGCTTTCTGATCATTTAACAATTCCAAATGCTTAAGTGCCTCTATAGGTTTTGATATCTGCAATACCAGAATTAAATAGAAATGAAAGTAAACTTTGCTTCTCCATCACAAGTATTTCCTATTTTATTTCTGAGATATTACCAGTATCTGCATGATATTATGCTCTGGAAACAGTTTTACCTTGTAAAACATGACAACTATTATAGGTTACGGTTTTAGACACAAGGAATCACACAAGTGCATAATCCTGCCTAGATGATGATCCAGCCCTTCCCAGAAACATCGTGATTTTCAGAGTGAAGAAAGAGTAAAGGAACAGAGTGAGTATGTGGCAAGATGTTCACAACTTCATTCCATCTGCATCTCCTACCTGCTGAGAGCCACACATGGTGTTTCTCCAAGTTGATACTCTTAGGAGGCTCCCATCCTATTCCATATTTAACTCCATTTTTGTGCACCACAGGATTTTTGTAGCTGTTGACAAGGAACTCTAGAGATGTTTCATCATCTGATATTTTCTGCATGTTCACCTTTTTGCTCAGTTTGAGGACATTAAACACTGGTAGGAGCTGGGTTCTGAAATGATCACCCTGTTTGCCCTACCTGTCCCTCTTGGACTTTGTGGCTCCTCCCTGTGGTGCCTCTGATTCATTGTCTCTCCTGGCCTGTAGATAACCAGTGTGTTGAGTTTTCATTGCCCTTCCCTGTGTCCCTCCCAGCTCCAGTCAATGCTGCCAAAGGTGACAGGCATCTGACCCCACATCATATGACAGACAGCAGTGTTCCCTGCATGGTCATAGTTCCATGAGGACAATTTTTTTATGTTCTTCTCTCCTTATTTTTATGTTCCCTGTATCCAACATCTACTGTGTGATTTTGTCCAAAACTATCCTATCTATTACTTGTATGCAAAAAGATAATTTAAAATCCATCATTGTGCAGGATTACACATGCATTTTCTATGGCAAGTAAATCGAGCAGGCCATTTTTTCATGTGTGTCACTTTGTATTTCTCCATAAATTACCTACCAGCTTGCTGCCAATTGCTGCCAGTGAGGTCCTGAATCTCCTCTGTCATCTTCAGATTTTCTTTCTCCATCCCTGGCAATCAGTGTTCAAGGCCAGGCTAGGCAGCACCTTGGGCAATGAGGTCTAGTGTGAGGTGTCCCTGCCCATGGCAGGTTGGAACTAGATGTTCTTAAAGCCCTTTCCATCCCAAACCATTCTATGAGTTTATGATTCTGTAACTGTTATCAACAGCAACATCTTTTGTGTCATTATTCAAGCTCTTTACAGCTCATTACATCTATTATAACTTCAGGATCTTCTTCCTGAGCGTTAATGGTTTGTTCAGAAACCGTTATCTTGGAAGTAAAGCAAGAACTGTTCTTCTCATGTTTATTTATCCACAGTAAATTTAATTTGTCATTATAGAAAATTACATTGCTTCAAAAACTAGAAGATATTTATTTAAAACAGATTTTGTTAAGAAGCAAAGTTAAAATTAAACTATAATAACAAAACTGATGATCTGTTTCAAGACATGAGATTATGACAAGTGTAGTAATGCCAGAACTTGCTGTAATATCTGAGAACTTAAGCTGATGTAAATAAAATATATTTAAGAATGACATTGCTTATTTCCAAAGTTTGAAAGAGTAATAGCATAAAGCTCATAAAAGTCACCAGACAAGCATCTAAACCAAGTGTTTTGTCAAAATAATAAGACAGTTTTACAGCTACTTCATCTCAGCAGGAAGTCAGTGGGGTTTTTGTTTCAGCATGTTCATCTAGTTCAGCTCAAAGACAAGTTAATTGAAAGATGAAAAACTGTTTCAAAATGGGGAAAGCAAAGTTCATTTTTTCTGCAGTAACATAGAAGAAAGTGGGATGTGAGGAGACCAGGTGGTTTTAAAGGACCTTGTGGCTAGTAATAGCCGATTCAATTCACTTGCCACAGAAAATGAGTATGCAAATTAGATACTTTTTCAATAGCAATTGTATTTCATTCAGGACTTAAAGATATAAACCCAAAATAATTGTTGTTTGTTTTTCTAAGTTGCTAATGTGCTTTGTATCTGTATTTTTAACCAAATACAGCTTGACCCCAGTTACCTAGGAAAAGAGTCAGAAGCAAATAACAAATCTTTAACTTATATTTTAAAATAGGAAACGATGATCTACAATAAAGATTTACAATCTGGATGTATAAATGCAGCTTATCCCCCAGTCCTCAGATAGTACCATTTGTACTTCCGTCTTTTATTAAGCTGTAAATGCCATACCCTGAGAGATGCCAAGCAATGAGAATTTTGTGTTTGTTTGCTTGTTTTCAAGTAAAATATACAAAGTATGATTAAAATTAATTCGTTTCTATCTGCAGTTGGCAGAACTCATTGAAACTGGTGAAAACTGTCAGAGTCAGCTCTTCAGGTGAGAGCTGTTCCTGTATGTGTACTTCAGCATCTTTTGGCCAGCCACCAGCTTGGCCCACAATTCTGCCAGGATGATGAAATCAAACTAATCTAATCTCAGTTCCAAGCCTGTAAGCAAGATTATCACAGCTAGAAAGTCACGTATGATATCAGTCTACAGCAATAGGTTAAAAGCAAGGGCACAGCAGGATGACTTGAACAATACCTTCTAGCTTAAAGTCTTAATGCAATTTTGCAGCTATTCCAGGTAAACCTCAGCACTGATAATCATAGAATGGTTTGGGTTGGAAGGGACCTGAAAGATCATCCAATCCCACAGTCATGTGCAGGGACACCTTTCACTAGACCAGGTTGCTCAAAGCAGGCAGGTAGGAACTACATTATAATAATGGTATTAACTGGATGATAGATGAGTCTGCTGACTGGGAATGAACCAAGGATTCCATTCTTGATAATGCCTCTGACAGCATGAGCTTGTGTGAGTTTTCATTTTCAGGGACTCGGTAGTGACGTGCAAATGGCCACCAACACCACAGCTTCCTCTGTGTGAGATCTGACACTGAGAACTTCCCGAATGTTAACAGACTACTCCTGGACTCTTTCGGTACCACTCCAAGTTTTGGCCAGCACAAATCCACATAGCCCAATTGACTGCAAAGGAGACAAATTAGCAGCAGCTACAGACTGAGCCTTGGTTATGCATTCATGAGCTTTACCTCTAATAGAAAAGAAATGTGATAATCGTTCATGTCAGTAACAGCCTCCCTTCTCCATCTACCCCCTCTGAGGTATGAATCAGCTTTCTTGCTTCTCTGGTGAGCTAAGCAGGGTGGCCATCTCGGAGAAGGATTCAATTAACATGCAAATATTAGCTTGTATAGAGAAGAGCTGACACCTCTGTCTTGACCTTTGTGAACTTGATTCATAAAGCATTGTAAGCAAAATAATTGCTTCTTTTCTGAGGCTGTAATTGCTGAGTGCATTATACTTGGTGTTCAGGAAGAAATTATCACTGTGCTATCAGACAAAAAATCAAGAACTAATAGGAAACACACAATTTTATGTCAGGGAAATACAAAACAAGGTCATGCATTTTCTGCACGTAATTGTGATAATGTAAGGCCTAATTCTGCAAGACCATGAAATTCACCCACTGAACAAGAGTTCTGATCATTAGCATAATTCAGGAGTGGGTTCCTATTAGAATAACAATTGTGAATAACATTCCTAACTAGATTTAAGTTAGGATAACAAAACAGTGCAGAAAGCATTTGGATAAGACACATGTTGGATTCGATCATAAGATGCATACATAGGTATTGACATTTTAAAGTGTCAAGGAGGATAAAAGCAAGCTGACTTGTTTTTCTCCCATGTAGATTTTTAAAGCAAACTATAACAGTCTGATTAGGGAGATAATATCTCAGTTGCTGATATGAGGCAGAACTTGAGAGTAGATGCTGTTACTCCAAATCAGTAATCAAGTATCATCAGGCAGATTGCTTTTGACTGCAGTACTTTTGTGGAAGGACAAGATCAAAGAGATGGAACTAGTCTTAAAAAGCAGCTTAAAAATGTAAAAAGAAAGGGAGGAAAAAAGCCAACCAAACAAAACAACCCTCAAACCTCAGCTTTTAAACAGAGAATATATGAACAGAACTGTATTGGAAAGGGAGAATACTAGATGCTAAAATCTCATGTACTAAACTTGGCTAAGCAAAACACCTGTAACAGTGTTATCAGCTTCAAAACAAGACTCATGTTGATAGTGTTGGCTTCCGAGCTGTTGCAGTGGTCCTGGGGTACCTCAGGTAGCCAGAACACTGGCAAAACTGATCCTTTAAAGTATGAAATGAGAAGAAATGTCTCTCAGTGTAAAGCAGGAGATAGTAATGGCTTGGACTGAAAGAGGCTAGATTTAGATGAGGTATTGGGAAGAAATTCTTCACTATGAGGGTAGTGTGACATTGGAACAGGTTGCTCAAGACAGCTGTGAATGCTCCATCCCTGGCAGTGTTCAAAGCCAGGCTGGACAGAGCCTTCGGTGACATAGTCTAGTGGAAGGTGTCCCTGCCCATGGCAAGGGGGTTGGAACTGTATGACCTTTAGGATCCGTTCTGACCCAAACCATTCTGTAATCCTATGACTAGACTCCTGCACAGGCTCTGCCGGCTGGGTGGCTTGGAGCACTTCAGAAAGCACCATGTCCTTCCTCCTCTTGGGAGCCAGGCACTGGAGGGGAATCATTCCAGATGCACCAGGGTGTGTAAATACACTCAGGGAATGGATGGGATCCTTGCTGCCAGCTGTGGCAGAAGGACTGCTAGGACTACCTCCCTGTGCACAGCTCTGCCGGCCCTATGCAGACTGTGGCTGGCCAGATCACACCTGCCACCCCTCTTGGTGTTGACAAGGTGAAGTGCTTTGCAAGAGTGCATAAAGGCTTCAGATGTCCCTGTCCACACCACACGAAGAAGACAATCTGCAACAGCAGCTGAAAGCCAGTAACTAACGCAATTTGGTGCCTAGTCCTAAGCTCACTTGTCCTACTGCAGAAACACTCTTTGTCTTTCCACATATGAAGCCCTGATGTGTCATACTGGCATTAATTTTGAAAGGAAGTAGTAAAGCCTCTTTAACTATGCTTTTTAATGCAGACCAGTACTGCTGATGGAAGTGTGCATGGGCTTGCCTTGGACTAGGTGAGGGAGTAATCAAGCCTTGACACAATTGCTGTATAATGAGAGGTAAGATTGTCCCTTGGAGACAGATTTTCATTGCTACTAGATTAATCTTGTTAGGCTTACTTGTGCCAGGCATTTATGAGCATGTTTAAATGAAGAAAAGACGTGCTCCTTTTTCAGGATTCACTTACTGCCTAGGTACTGCTTGCCTTTCCCTGCCGTTCACCCATATGTCAGTGTCCAAAGCCACAGCCTTTGTCAACTGAAACTGCAGCTTCTCACACAATGAGACCCCAAGTCCCGATACTGCTGTAGGATATACAGCAGCATATGGTGGTAGTGTGTTACACAAACTAGGAGAGAAAGGGATGTTAATATTATTATGAGATATTCATTGTTTCACTCCTGAGTTTCAGAAGCTAATACCTGCTGTGTATGCACACCACTCTGTACCTGGGATTATTGACAGAGTTTTAATTTGTATGTTAAATACAACACACTTACAGTATTGGTGTGATATTGCAGGAATCTTCTTATCTTTCATTACCAACTCCAGAAACAAAGAATATTTCATGCTGGCATCTGCATTATTTGTAAGATGTTCTCCCTATTCATCACACTAATTTTGTTTCTTCTCTCCTTCTATATGCATATGCAACATATCAGCCCGATTTCACTATTTTCTTTCTCTTATTGTTCAAGATTAAATTCCTCAGAATTGCATTTTCTCTTCCAAGTAAGACTGACCATGCAGTTTGATATTGCTTCTTTTCTGAGTATTAGATTTCTCAACAGATGAAGTATGGATGCTATTAGATGGCATTGATTTTTTTTAAAGCTGTAAGTAGTAACTGATAGAATCAGTAATACAGACCACTTTAAGTGACCTTTCATCCTAATAATTCTTTAGCTTAGTCTGATATGGAAATTCATTTTACATAATGGGAGAAGATACATTTACAGAGTCTTCAAAGAGCATATCTTCTGAGTTATTGAGAAGAACAGCTCTATTCAGTTTTTAAGTTTGTGTCATTCTTTGTGGTAAACGACTGAAGATGCTATCCAGCTCTGTGTTTTAAAATTGTGTGCAGTGGTAGAGCTGGCTAATCTGCCATATATTTATTACAGCCACGCTGGGAGAGTCTTGTAACTCTGTGAGGGTCTGCAAGAGACAAGCTGTAGCTGGTGCTGCTTAGAGCAATATGGTCCAGTGGAAGGTGTCCCTGCCCATGGTGGAGTGGCAAAGGAGCTTCTGCAGAGCTGGAGTCCTCTGCTAAAGCTGTGAAAACAACTGGAGAAAGTGTATGTGGCTGAGGATGATGGTGGTGGGGTGAAGCCACCTTGGCCAAGGCTGTGTTGTTTAAATAGGGTCAGAGCCAGCTTGGTTGCTTGTGTTTGGGGATGGTCCAGCAGCTTGTGTTCTGTAAGGAGGAAAGTCTGCATACAGAGCTGAAACAATGTCTAGCAGATCCTGAAGCCAGAGGCACTGGGATTTGCTCCTTTACTATAGATGTGTGAGTAGAACAGATCTGCAAATCCAGGAAAACTAATGTTGTCCAAAACTGAGCAGCACATACTCATTAGAACAGAGCTCCCACAGTTGTCATAGACAAATGTCTGGGTCCACGTGTGTGAAAGAGGACTGGGGTGGGCCGGGCAACCTGCAGTGTTAGGGTTAGGATGGGACAGGCACCAGAAACTGAAGCTATTGCTACTACTGAAGTGTGAGCAGTGGCACCTGCTTCTGTGAAGGATGGAGAAGGAAACAAAGAGCTGTGGAAAAGCTGTGCTGGTAATAGAGAAGTAATACTGTTGATTCATGTTGTTATAGCACTCCAAGGGCAAAGCTTGGGGTCTGCTGTGTTGACTGCAGGTAAATACATAATTGCCATCAGCAGATGAAAGCAAATGTCAATCTTCCTTTGAGGTGAGAACCCCTTTCTAATTAAGGGTAAACTAAAGCCCATGACAGACCCAAATTACATAGAAATATCACGCTGAGCAGCGTGGTACAGGGTAACAGAGATCAAGGTAAATGAGCAATGGGTTCCTGAGCTATGAAAGGTCTTCCATCACCCTATAACTCAATCTTGCATTTTTTGCCTTGCAGAAGCTTGAACTGGGTATTCAGCAGGGACTCAAGGTGACTGCTGGCAATGAACTTGACATTTTTCCAGCACTTTATGGGATAAAGCTTGCTTAGTCTCTATTTTATTTTTTTTTTTTGTTACTAAATATGAAGACTTCTACAGGTAACTTCTATTTCATCAAGGGTTACCTTTTCTCTGTGCCTCCAGACTCTTGGAAAAGAACATTCAAAGTTGCACAGCTGTATAGACTCAGAATTACTAAGCAATTTCCGTTCTGAAGTCCTGTTTATAGTTGCTTCTGCCTTGTCAAATAAGATTGAATCCAAGTGGATTACACATTATACTGCCTATTCCAGAGTGTGGTGGCTTTGCAAGCTTCAGCAAACTCGATCCAGCAAATTTGGAAAAAGTCTGACACAAACCAGCTTAATTCAGAATTCTTGCAGCAGTTTAGCCCAAACTGCAGCGCCTCTTTTTTGAGCAGGAATTACAGCTCGGTAGGAGGGATTGATTCACAACTGGATCAGTTTTCAGTTTTCCCTCTTACCCAAATCTGACCAAGATACAAACCTCTGAAAAAATAGCTGAAGACCACTATTTCATGTACATTTTAGATATGTGGTGGTGCAAGGAAATTCTTGGATTATTTAATCTCCAAACAGATGGCTCCAGCCCAGCATAATCTCTGAAGCTTTTTCTTTGTAATTGGGCACTGGAACAAACAGCAAAGAAATGCTGTGCTTGCAGTTGAAGCATATAGATGCATAATTCAGAGTTGTGAGAGCAGGTGAAGAAGAGGCAGGTTAGTGAGCAGGGATCAGATGTAAAGATAGACAGAGGAATCTGGGTGGTAGGAATAAGGGCAGGGTAAAAAGCACAGTAAGGAGCTGGGATATGAAGCAAGAGAAGATAGTGGGGAGGCAGGTGGGTCTGTAACCAGTGGGATATCTGACCTTCTAAAATCAAACTCAGGATGAGTGGGTTTCTTTAGTATCTTCCCCAACAAGTGGACCAGAAATAATGTCAAGTAAAATGTGCATGTTTTCCTACACAGAAGGCAAGAGTTTGTGGTCTCTGCTCCACTAGCTTAGTTTGAATTCACAGATTGAAGCAGCCCAGTTTTGGTAAGGGCTGCTTAGAGGTGGAGCATAGAAGCACCTGAGGTGCTCCATAAACAGCAGAGACAACAGACCAGTGCATCAAAGGGAAGTAGAAAAGCATTGAGACATTTCAGTAAAAAGCCACTGGTGTGGGACAAGGCTATCTCTGAGGAACACAACAACAGTATTAAGCAGACTAGTTTCTAGTGATAGCGTTTGAATAACACAATGAAAAAGCTGGCAGATGTGTTTCAGAACACCCTAATATCTTATATAATGTCATTCGAGGACTGAATAGCTTTGCCAAGCTTCATCAAGACAACTAGGACAGATTGGCAGAGCACATCATGCTGCAGGATACAATGATACTTCAAGAGAGAGAAGTACAGGAAAGGAGATACTGAACTTAGAATCTTTTGTATTAATACCAGCTGCAAAATATAGAGAGCTCTATGTTTTGCTATGCCAAACCTGAAGCAATCTATTCACCTTTGTACAGCAAACCCTAGCACTTATTTGACATACGGGTTCAGGATTTGCTTATCTGAGACTGAAGATGCAACTTGAGTGATAATGAAAGGACTGTGAAGGGTTGACAGTATTTGAGCAGGGTTGATGCAGACGTGCAGTGGATGGGCCAGGCAGGTATTAAACTTAGCAGGTAGCCAAGGGGCATTGATCACAGGAAAGTGATAGTCCTGTAGCTTGGGCACAGGCTGAGTGTGATACCTTGGCTGGGAGCAGAAGTGAAAGGCTGGGGAAAAAGCAAGGGATGCAGCTAAGCTGTGAAGGCTGCAAGATTGTGAGGGGTGTTTTGTGCTTCCGTTCAGAGACAGGGAGATGTGAACAGCAGTGTTTCAGTTGTGAATGGCTGATACTGGCTTGTTTTGAAGCAGCAGCCTTGAGTCTCTGCAAAGTATTTCTCAGAGGTAACATCTGGAAGAGCAATACATTTCCAATACAAGATTAGTGCTCCTGAATTCAGCTGAGGAGGTGTTTGTGGAAAGCTATTTGCCTTGCAGGCAGCCCTGGGGTGCACCCGTATTGGAGCATGGGGGACAGGAGACCATTCAGCAGTCTCAGTAAGCCCCCTGAGCAGCAGTGCAAGGGGTATGACATTAGTGCAGGGAAGGGACCTTTCTCTGTGTTCCCAGCTACATCCTGAGTTTGAGCACCTTGGTGGGGTTTAATGTGAGTGATCCCATGGTTGATGAATGATTGTTTGTAGAACTGCTAGAAAATGCTAATGAATTTGTAAAAGTAAACTCAAATAACTGAATTTACTCATTTGGAAATTTTTCCTGGAGCTTTGTTTGAGTTCTGCATGCCTTTAGCATATGCATATCCTGTAAGTGCCAGGAAAAATTCTACATGCAAGTCATGAAAGGGACCTTTGGGTGGCCTCCCTGGGAAATGCAGCGATATTTAAAATAAGACTGAAAAATTCCCCTCTAGGGCAATGCTTCTCTGGCAGAGATGGCCTACATTGCCCTTTTTGATTGTCATATCAACATGAAAAAGTGTGTCAGAGTCTTACTTTTAAAACTGGATAGGATTCAGAACTCTCAACTGTTGGATTCAGCAGAAATATATAACTTAACAATTTAATTTTATCAATATATTAACATAAATTTCATATTGGGTGCTGCTTATCTGCACTTCAACTGAGTCTAAAATGAGACATGGGTCTTTGTCCCTGTCCCCTGCAGCTTCAGTCCCCAGGATGGGACTAAACTCAGGGCTTCCTTCCTGCAGAGTGGAGGGAGAAGTTGGCATGTGTCTGTGTCCTAACACAGACTTGGATAATGTTTGTATCCCTCTACATCTAACAGAGCCTAACAGATATTGTGTGTGACACAACAGGCTTTTTCTTGCCTTGCAAAGGTTTGCTTAAAAGGAACTAGCCTTGAGACACACTTTCAGTGAAGAAATAGTGTGCTTAACATACACAGAGAACATAGGAATCATGCATAAGTAGCACTTTCCTGGAAACAGTTTTCATGGGACAGCCTTTTCTGTCAGTATTAATGATTTACACTGGAAATATGAACCTATAACTCAGGTTATTCATATAAATAAAAGAAGATAAATGATGAGCTTCAGATGTGAATCAGAGGCTCTGCAAACTGGTTCTGGTGGTGGCTGCATCACATTTCTGTAAGCACTGGTTTCGGTGCTGATACCATCAACATAGGCCTATTGCAGCAGCATTGTGTGTGCAGAATTAAGAAGAAAAGAAAAAACAAGAAAGCACCGGTTTGAAGATGAGATTTACTTTCCCCTCTTCTTTCTGGTTCATGGTTTTGTATTACTCAATTCCGTGGTCACTTTTCAGGAGCTCCTGCAGGGGATTTTGCCTCCTTTTCCCTGGGAGGAAGGTAATACAGGGAGTTTCCAGCTGTGTTCAAGTACTGTGCAATATGAACTGGTTTTAAAAAGTCTGTCTTTTTAAAATGTGAGAGTCATACATCTGCACAAAGTTGCAGAAAATGATGGATGAAGTTTGGAAGCTTGTTACAAACATGAGTGGTTCTGCTGCTTGATCTATTTGTTAGCTGAAGCTAAATGCCAGAGGTGTTGATCTAGCACAGAAATGGTACAAAATCTGTGAATCTGGCTGCAGAACTCATGTTGCTCAAGGCAACCTGCATTCATAGTCAGAGATAAAGGTAGCCCATCTTGCTTTTTCTACAACACAGTCAGCCATTCGGGTGATGTATTTGCTGCTGTCTACTGTAAGTGTTGATGATACTTTCCATGTAGAGAATGCCATTAGTGTGACAGATATTCACTGCCAACACATTGAAATGGAAAGCCTGCTGCAATTCGAATAGAAATATCCTGGGAGATTCTCAGCTATGTTGAATTAAGGAAGAAGAATAGATCAAATGCTTTTTTCTAAGCTCAGTTAACTCCATGAGAACAGGACACAGCTGTGAATCCCTTACAGGCAGTACACATTCTCTGCCAAGTTAGAAGGCAATTATTCTTCATAAATCTGTCTTTTTAAATTCAAGCAGATCGATTGCCTCGTCCATCCTATGCCTATGCAAGCACCCGGAAAAGCTCTTTTAGCACCTCCTATGACTAAGTATCCCGCTTATCAGGAGGGCCACACCATGGAGGCGATGAAAGCCCTGTCCACCCTGCGTATGTCTCTATAACAGTGGATGCAAAGGTAGGTTCAGATTTTTAGTGTTTTAACCAAGAAGTTTGTGCTGTTTTTAAACATTGTCTTGGTGTTAAATATCTGACTCCTATGCAAAGAAATGGGACACTCCTAAAAAATTGTTGTCTAGGCAATAAGAAGAAGAGTGTTGCAAGAAGACAGAATAGTTTCTTTACATGTACTATCGGTCATGGTTGCATCAGCATAGGGCTTCTAGAGCTGTGCTAACCTGGCTTGATTACAAGACTGTCATCTCCTAATGGCTCTGTGCTGGCAGATCAGCCTGGCTCTGAAAGTCAAAATGGCTTCTACCTTTTCTGGTGACCTGCAATCACAGCAAAGCATTCAGCACATGGAATGAAGGCAAATATTGTTTGGTGGAGTTGTGAGCAAAGCTGTGTAAAAATATCTGTGAGACTGGGGAGGATCAGGCATCTGCACAGTAAAATCTTGATGGTTTTTCACTTTTTTTCTGCTTTGCAGTCTTTGTAAAGTGCTTTTAGAGATTACAGCCATTACTGTCATGGTGTCTCTTCTCTGGCTGACATTTGGTGGATTTACTATAGGCCTAAAACCCAACAAACACTATGAGAAAAGGAGAGGAGTGGGCATATGTTGTCTCCCATGCTATAGTAGCACAGCACTGAAAGAACGGGTTTCATTAATTTTTCACTTTTTTTTTTGAGACCATATTGGTATAGGTACCTCGTTTTCAATCTGTTATAATAAAACAAAGCAGGTAAATGAGATGTTTGTCCTTATCAACCAGCCTCCAGAGCACAGCAACAGAAGTGAGCCAGGGAGAGCTGAGAGGTGGGATAAGATGTGGAACAGACCCAGCGGCAAGTCCTTGGTCAGCTGCTTGGTGGCACTGGGTAGGACTGGGGCAGCCTGGGAGGACATGCTTATTGCTGCAACTTAAAGCCAGCAGAAAAGCATGTTTGAGGTATGAGGAAGTATGGGAAATCCTGCTGTGACTTGGGAAATTTATGCTGGCATCATAGAGGAGTCCCCTGGGGTGTTAGTCCCACCTCTGACCATGGTATGACCAACTTCAGAATCAGGTGAGGCTGTCCAAGGGCTTGTCCCATTGCATTTGAAACTCCAGGATAGAGGTACCTCTGCTTTCCTGGGCAACTTCTTCCTGTGCTTCACCACCCACCCTCATGATGAAAACTTCTTCCTCATTTCTAACCAGAGTTTCCCTTGCTGCATCTGTGACAGCTGTCCCTTGTCCTCTTGTGGTGCATATCTGCAAAGAGTCTGGCTTTGTCCTTCTCTGTCACACACCATGCTATTAGGCAGCAGGAGGCATTACTGCTCCCCCAGAAATAGCAAATGAAGGAACTAGAATAGAGCCAATATATCCATAATAGTGTCCGGGGGACTGAAAGGCCATGTGAATCTCAATTTGTGAATCATTTCCGCTACAAAAGCAGAAGGTATTCGGAAAACTCAACAGGTTGGCATTGGCACTTCCAGAACAGGAATCTGAGTTTTCTTTTTATTTCACCTTGACTTTGAAGAGACCAAATGGTTGTTAAGGGATGATGAAAGAGAATAGGGTTAAACAACCTGGAAGTGGAACTGAAATACTGCTCTTATTTTGTCTCATCTGTTATTTGTCATTGATATTTTAGTGCCACAAAAACTGGAGAGAAAAGCTTTGAGTGTTACGTTCTCAGATCCTGAGGAGACCAGAGCACAGTTTGCTGGTGACTTCACGGGGGTTTTGCTCCAAAAGTGGTGGGTGTTGCTGAGCTTAGACAAGAGGGCTTCCTCTTTCTCCCAACATCTCCACTGTGGCGTTGGCCAGTAAAGCTGCACTTTTAAACCATGAAAACCTGGAAAACTACATCTGTGAATCCTCTGATAAATCACAGAAAAACAGGGCCAGAAAGATTCGCAAAGGCTCATTTAATCTTTACTCCACCCTCAAGGCATGTTGTACCACTTTATCATCTCTAACCACCACTTGTCTGACCTGTTTGTAGTGTAATGGAAAATTCAATAGCCTCCAGCCACCCAGTCCAGTGCTTTGCTGTCCTTACCTGCAGAAATTCTTATTCTTATGCATGCTCTGACTCTTACTTGTTTTAATTTAATCTCATTGCTCCTGTTTACTGCCGACATCCTCCTTCATTCATGACAACATTTTAGGTAGCCAGAGGATTATGTTTTTCTTCAGGCTTCACATATTTAGGCTAAAGCCCAATTCAGTCAGCCTCTGCTTTCAGGGTGTTTTCCATCTCCCTGCTTGGCAACTGGGCTCTGTGCAAGTGCCACTCTTCAAACCACAGTGCATCGCTCTAGCTGGTGTGGAAGGGGGCATAACATTTCTCATTGTATGGGTTCTGCTCTTCCTTTAGACACCCTAGAACATCTGTCTTCTCCATAACAACACGATGTTGTTGACTCATGTTCACTCTGCAATCCACAACCACCCTCTCAGACCTTTTCTTGGCAGAGCTGCTGCAGCTGAACCCAGGCTGTGTTTGCGCAGCTGATTGTTCCTGCCTACCTCACACATCTACTGAACCGCATCCTTTCTTCCGGGCCTTTTCCCCAACTTGTCAGCATTGCTTTGAATTGTCATCCTGCCTTTCTCTGTGCTTGCAGCTCCCACTTGCTTTAACTTATCTATAAGCACATAAGGATATGTTCCATTTCTTCATTATCTCTACCCTTACCAGCTACTCTTCTCTTCAATTGACCATAATGCTTTTGGTCACAAGGGAAATATGTGATGCTTTACCTGCCACCCACTTAAGAGCTTAAGAGCTCTAAAAAGCTGTGTCTCATGGAGATGGCCTTTGTCCCTCTTTCATCAAGAACCACACAGCAGAGTTGGATGCATTTTTGACTGATACAGTAATGCTTGCTTCCTCTCTCCAGTTGCGTTGTCTTGTGTTAAACAGCTCCTACTCTTCAAAAGGAAGGAGAGGATATCTGCTTATAGTACATGCCTCCTCTTATGCACATTTTAAGTTCAAGGAATGGCACTGGCTTAGAGGGGCATCCACTTTGAAGGATGCTAATGCTCTTAAGTCTATAAAAACTCATAGCTCACCACTATGAAAAGAGTACTTGTTTAATAGCATGCTACGACTGTTGCAAATAACTTTGTTCTGGGAATGAATAATACCATAACAGGGAGCTTAAACATAAGCTGAGATGGGACAGACTCCTCTGTCATTCTGTCCTTGTTTTTGGCCAGGAGATACAACTGGAAGTGCCTGGTCCAGTGGCACCAAAGTTACACTGAAACAGGGTACTGGACATTAAGCAGCTCTTCTGAAGCAGTGGTAATCTCCCTGTTTGTTAGCCTGTGAGCAGCCTGCCAATTCTGGCTTGCATGAAGCTGAATTCTCAGGTGATATGTAGCTAGTACTAAAAAAAGGCAGTAAACTTCTTCCTCTCCATGGATATGCTTTTTTACCTGAGAGCAACACCTGAAGGCCAGAGTCTGTCCTGGGGAGCCCTGTGCAGAGCCTTGGGGAACCCACTGAGATGCTGAGGGCACTGGGGTTGTGTGGTGCCAGCCATAATCCAATCACTCAACACTGGCTCCTCAAGTATTCAATTAAAAGGTGCCCAGTATACAGCCTGACTCCATATGTTAGTATGTAGACAAAAAAATCCCACATCCCCATACCTGAAACTGGTGAGTTAAATAAGCAGTCCCAAGGATTAAACATCTTAAACTGAACACTGTAAAGACTGGCTTAAAAACTGGGAAAATGTGAGAAATCATCTTTGCTTGGTTGCTCATGACTCAGCGCCTAGGGTTAATGTTTTCAAACTTGCCATGAAAAATATAGACTAGAAATATAACTGGTTAGAAACTTGAAGATCTGTGTTCACAAGCAACACGTGAATTCCATCATCTGGAGCTTTGAAAAAAAGCCCAAGTGTGATAAGGTTTGCAAACAAACGGGGATGTTAGAGAATCAGCTGTAACACAGTAGACATGCAAGTGGTGGTAGGGTAGGGGAAAGCAGGGTAAACTAGCATTAAACCAAGATATTTCAGAAAACATCACTCCCCATTTACCTCTGGGACGTGAATGCTAACCTGAAACCATTTCACTCCTTTCTTTTATGCTCTCTATATTAGGAGGTGCTATTTAAGATTTCTACTCACTTCATCACACTGCAGAGTCTCTCTTCTCTCCCTGGGCTGAATCAATCCCGGGAGGAGCCCTGCAGAAGACTGTGCAGCTCTGCCGAGTGTGAATTTGACCCACTGTGTTCAGTTGCCCTACTAATGCATCTGTCTTGGGTCCAAGTGCTCTCCTGATTTATACTATAATTATCCTAAAACTAGATTTTTCTAAATTTCATTCCCTCACAGCTTTTTATAGTTCTGGGGATTAATTATTCAGAGCTGTGGATGTTCTCAGCAGTGCTTTTCCTCGGCTTCTATGGACATGAATGTATTTGGCTCATGTAGAGTGGAGCGCACAGCGGTGCTTCAGATGGGAACAAGGGAATGACCTTTGGCCAAATGTTAAACACACCATGTTCATGTTTCCTCCTCTGACACCACCTTCTGCTCTGGTGAGACCCCACCTGCAGTACTGCATCCAGGTCTGGAGTCCTCAGGATAGGAAAGACATGGAACTTGTGGTGGGACACACTAATTGAATTGGGATTGGAAGTTCCAGAATCAAAGTGCCAAGGACCAGCACAGGAGGTTAAATTCCTGGGAGTCTGGTGGATTAAAGGAGCTGCTTCTGTCCTCTCCCCACCTTTCACATGACCTGTTGGAGAGGGTCCAGAGAAGGGCCACAAAAATGATCAGGGGGATGGAGTGTATCTCCTGTGAGGAAAGGCTGAGAGAGCTGGGGTTGTTCAACCTGGAGAAGACTTCATGGAGACCTTATTGTTGCCTTTCAGTACTTAAAAGGGGACTATAGGAAAGATGAGGACAGACTTTTCAGCAGGGCCTATTGTGACCTGATAAGAGGTAATGGTTTTAAACTAAAAGAGGGGATATTCAGCCTGGCTGTGAGGGAAAAATTCCTTACAGTGAGGGTGGTGAAACACTGGCACAGGTTGCCCAGAGAGGTGGTGGATACCCCATCCCTGGAGACATTCAAGGTCAGGCTTGATGTGGTTCTGGGCAATCTGATCTAGTTGAAGATGTTCTTGCTTATTGCAGGGGATTGGACTAGATGAGCTTTGAAGTCCCTTCCAACCCAAACCATTCCATGATTCTTGAATCTTTTGAGGCATAGATAATCACTGTATTCCCTCACTGTTGTTCACAGGTTTTAGAGTCTCTCTTTACCTGTTACAGCTGGATGTCACCTGTAGCATTGTGGGTCAGGAGGGACTGCAATGAGGATGGGGACCAGTGTGCCTGCAGAATGGGGCAGTGCCAAAAGTCCCTCACATTCTGACTGAAATGAAGTTGAGCTGGGGTGCAGTGGGTGGCTGAAGGGGACAGACTTCTAGCCTGGAGCCAGAAGCTGGGGAGAAGTCAGCAAACTCATTTTGCTGTCTGGGAGTGAGTGGACATGCAGTCAGGCGGCCAGGTTCTGGGGGATACATCCAAAGGGTGTTTCTGTGGGCTGCAGGCTGGGGAAGATGTGTCTTTACAGCCTTACAGGCTTTGCTTGAATTCCACTTGAGCTGGAAGTTAGGAGGTGCGTTTGGAGGACGTGGAGGCACCAAAGCACAGACCTATGAGGCTGCTGCCAGCACAGCTCCTCTGGCTTCCTCAGCAGGGGACAGAGCAGTCTCCAGTGCAGGTGTGTGGAGCAGTGCCTGCGACACAGTGTCCTTCCCTCCCTCACCAGGCTCATCCCGTCTGCCCAGGGAGTCACTGCCACTGAGCCCCTTTCCCTTGGAAGCTGCCACTTACACATGGCAGGGTTTCCATCGCACAGAGCGGTGGTGAAGGGAAGGGTCCACGCTGCAGCTGCCAGGCCCTGAGCAGGACCCCAGTTCCCCTGCGGTTGGCTCTGCAGAGGCAATACAGAAGTGGAAAATGAGATGGAGCCTCTTCTGCCTCCCACATCCTCATTTGGGTAAGTGCAGCGTGTGTACTTTAATTAGCGATGATACATGAGGGAGACAGGAGATGAAGGAATGCTCAAATATCTGCAGAGCTGGTGAGAAGGTAAATATGAGCTCCCAGACTTGGGGGATTTTTTTCAGTCCCTTCTTCTGCAGCAACAGTTTGAGTTTTAATTCAAAAAGCAAAGAAATTGTTGTTGCACCATATTTTTTTTTCCCTGAATCCACTACCTTTTTGGTCCACCTTCACAGGCCCTGAGGCTTTATGGCATGGCAAAACCCAGGGAGAGATAGCTGGGCTCCCACTGCAGGGGATGAGGCCAGATCCCTCCCAGACACAGCTTTGCTTCAGGCATAAGGCTGCTGCTCCCATGCTGCAAACCCATGGGCAGGGTGATGGACTGACGCCTGCATCACGCCACCAACCCTCCTGCAGCAAATCACACTTTAACAGAAGCAAAGCACAAAAAGTTTGGGTCTTTCCTCAGGGATGGAAGCTTCAGTGATCTGCTAACCAGCCTGACTCCTCTCTCCCATTACTTTGTACTGCTGGGGGGGGCTGCGGGTGCACTTCTGCACCCACAGTCAGGAAGTGCCGCTCACAGCCATGTGCTTTGTAGCCCTGCCCATCCCCGGGACACCTGAACACGCTCCAACTTCCATGCTGAGCATTCTGTTCCCTGCTGGTATGGATTGGGCTTTGGACTGTAAGTGGATGGGACTCTGAACACAAATATTACACGTGTCAGGAGGGTAAATGAAAGTTTATTGAAGAATAAATTAACCTTACATTTCAAAATTGTTGTTTCTTAAGTGCCTGATTTCCTCTGTGCCCTATATGACAGATTTTTGTTTGTTTTTGTAAATAACATGGTATTTCATTATTGGACAAAGGATGCTCCACAGCGAAATACAGTTTCTAATGCATTTTAAACTGGTAAATGCAAAGTATTCACACCCCTTTTGTTACAATTTCACTTTAATAATGACTTTGGTGTTTCAGCATGAGTCAGGCAACAACACGGGAATTGCTGAAGAATTACTGCTGAAAACCTCTCTGAAAAACCAGTTATGAGTCAGAGGAAGCACAGACGAATTTTACTGGTTCAGACCTGGTTTGGTTGGGTCTGTAATTTCAGAATCCAGATTCCACATCTGGAGTTGTCTGCAGCTCAGTTATTAATAGGATGTGTGTATTTTCATTTCAACGCCACCACTGAGAGATGGGACCTACCTTGGGGAGGGGAGTGGCCACTACTGCTGGCCTCTGCCTGGAGGAGGGGACCCTACTAGAATGGGAGATTTCCTGCAGAGATGACTCAGGAAAAAAAACAACACCTTTTTTCCAATGGAAAAATGCATTGCCAATGTGAACAAAAGACACTGGAAGACCTGGCAGGCTTCAGAGTCCCTACGTTTTCTTTCTGCCCCCACTAGTGTAACTTGTTTACCTACCTTTTTATTACCAAACATGAAATTTTATATGCCATAAACTGTTGGCTGTTCCCAAAAGAAGCCTAAAGCAAAGCAGCAGTTGTGCTGCTCTTGGAGTTCATGTGTGCAAGGGCAGAAACATGCTCTTTGCATGGCTGAAGCCAAACTGTACATTAATTAATCAGTGCTCAAACTCTCATGTAAAAGGTGACCCATTCCAGCATTTTTTAGGAATTCATCTGGTTTAGGAACTTGATTACTTCTTAACCTCTGTCAGCATGACGAGATCCCTCCAAAATCTCCGTCAGACAGAATTACTGTCGTTCAGATACCCCCAGCATGGAGTAAGTGACTGAATTGCTCTTCCTTGCCTGGGTATCATTTAAAATAAAACAGGACACCTGGTATCATAATATGAAAAATCTGCTGGTATTTGCACGGCAATCTGAGTGCAGAGGAGATGCTGTGGCTTTAATAAGCTGTGCCACTGTTTGCCTTTGAACGCTGCTGGGTGGATCAGCTGAGAGCAGCCACACCAGCGGGTGCCTTCAGCACCAGGTACCTTGCCAGATCTCTGTGGGATGCTGATGAAAACACGGTGTCATGCATTGTCCGTGATCCTGCTAGCAGGCTCTCTTATAGGATTATTATCTGTTTGTTTGGATGGGGAAGAAAATATCCTTTGCTTGAAGCAAATTGCCTCATGGTTTGTGTTGTGATACAAGGTGATTATATATCCCTGAAGGCTGCAACTGATTTTAGTTGCATAGTTGCTGCTCCTCTCTGTTGGTCTTACAGAAAAATGCATGTTTTGGTGGTGCTGTGGTAAAGGTAGGGCAGGATGCTTGGCAAGGCTAGAAAGTAGCATGCCCTGGGAAAAGTCCTCCCATTTCAGCAGGACTCCCCTATATTTTGCTGTGATAATCTCATAGGGTGAGAAGCACCACCCGGGGGGATGCTGCTCCCCTTTGTCCCTGCCAGAGGCCCACCATGTCAATGGGTCTTTCTGCTTTCCCCTCCTCCTTCGCCCACCAGGTCGGGGCACCAAGTGTGCATCACTGCCTGTCCCAACTAAACCCTCACAGCTAATTCCAGCACTCAGCAGGTTGGAGGCCCTGCGAAGCCAGGAGGCTGCTGCTCAGCCTACAGGCTGCTGTAGGTTTGCAGGATCGTGCGTTGTGCTCTCCAGCCGATGGGAAATGTACGTGGACTTTGCAAGTGAAGGCCAGTCAGTGAAACATGGTTGTCTTATGCTTGAAATTAACTACATTTTTCACTTGAAATCAAAGCTCGTGGCAGCAGAACTGGGATGTTCCTGCAACAGCACGGAGGATCTGGTGATTATTTAAATGTAGAATCAATACATCCATTTAATTATTAGTACACATCTGTCAAATGCCCAACAATGTGATTACCCTATTTAAGTATTTTCTCCAGGCATAAACCAACCTTTTTAAAATTACTAACTTTTTTCTTGTTGAAAGTGTTGTTAATTAATACTTTTATTGTCCTCCCCTGTGATTTGCTTTCTCTTAATTACTAACAGGAGCAATACAAGAGTGCTCCATTGCCTGTACCAAAATTAATCTACTTCCTCCAAATCGTACTGAATGATCCACATGGCTTTGCCTTCAGGTACTGAGTGGGAAATGCTGCTTTATGAAGCCCTCTGTGTTCACAGAATTACAAAATGGCTTGAGTTGGAAGGGACCTTCAAAAGTTCTCTAGTCCAATCTGCCTGCAATGAGCAGGGACATCTTCAGCTAGATCTGTTTGTTCAGAGCCCCATAAAGCCTGATCTTGAATGTTTCCAGGGATGGGGAAACTGTTCCAGTGTTTCATCACCCTCACTGTAAAAAATTTCTTCTTTATACCTAGTTAGAATCAACCCTTTTTCAGTTTAAAGTCATTACTCTTGTCCTATCCCAACAGGCTCTACAAAAGAGTTTGTCTGCATCTCTCTCATAAGCCCCCTTCAAGTATGAAAAGGAATTTCAGTATTAAGTATTTCAGGGTGGATTTATGCAGATGGGAATGGATGTCCTGGCAGGAACCTGGATGAGGGGTGCAAACGTGATGCAAAAGCCCCTTAACTCCGGGGGGGGGGAGGAGGGGGGGGGGCAGCAGCATCCTGATGCTGGTGTGTAGGGTCCCCTGGCTCTCACAAGGCTCTGGAAGGCATCCCAGAGCATACAGGCTGGCAGAGCACTAAATTAGCATCTTGTTGGCTCCAGTATCCCAGAAAGTGCTGTTGGATTTCTTTCTTTCCCTCTTTTGTTCAGCGGTCTGAGCAAAACTGAAAGTCCCTGTGGGGAAATACCAGGTTTACTATACCATTCAGTATTGCCCTGATTGAACAAAAATACTTTGTTTTGTTTTGCCTTTTAAAGCTTTTGTAATGCCAGGCTAAACCCCTGATTTTCATTTAGACACACTGGTATTTTTCATACTTAATTTCTGACTTTTGCATTTTCCTGTTGTGGTTCAGAATGGAAAATGTAACAGCACTGATGCATAGAAACATTTCAATCTTCTTACTCTATCCCACCTCTCTCAGCATAAATCTGCCATGTTGGAACACAAAACCAGAGTTCATTCTGTTACATCTCACTGGCACAACAGTCTTTGAGGGCTACTTTGCTCTGTGAAAACTCATCCATTTCAAAGGCTCACTATTATTTTCTGCTTGCACAAATTAGACACGTCATTTTGTGTTTTGAAATTGCTGCTGCTGCCAGTGTGAGGAAATAGGCCATGTGGGGATGCCAAGTCCAGGTGGGAATGCTGCAGGATCATGGGCAGACACCCAAGGCACTGCTGCTCTGCCCTGATAGCAGGTATCCTTGTGTAGAGCCCGCAAGATAACTGGGTTGTTGGTAGATCCAACTTGAAATAAGCATATGCAGGCTATGGAACACAGGAAATTCCCCTGGCCCCACACTCTGATGATAAATCCTAGCAAACATTGTGGCAAACCCCTCAGTGCAAAACTGCACCACGAGGAAAATGAGGCTTTTTATTTTTCCCTATTTAGCAAGGTTTTTCCCTTTTTGTGTAAGAAGCTTTAATATTAAAATCTTACCTAAACCACCTAACTTTAGTGTCTCGCATAGCAACTGCAGCCTGGGAGGCACAATCAGGTCCTTTTTAGATTCCCATGTAATAAGCTACTAGACAACAGCAAATAAAATGAAAATGTGCCGTTTAATTCATAAATTCTTCACCTCTGTCAGGGCTGATGTTTTTTTATTATTGCCACCCCCAGTCATTCTGTTATCATAGGGAAAAACTAGGAAGCCAAACTTTTTTCATCATTACTCTCTTTGACTTTGAAAAGGACACCAAGTATTCTTATATACGTAAGTGTGCCTGATGGCTTTGGCTGTTCATGAGCTAAGTCCCCTGTAGTCTCTGGGATGTCCCTGGGGCAACCTTAATACAAATGTAGGTAGCAGAGTGAGTTTTTGTCTTTGTCCAGCTGTGCAGGCACACATCTGCTGTTCTCAGGCTTGCTGCCAATCATCACAGCTCTTATGTTCATTTTTCCTTGTAGGGGAAGAAAGCACCCAAGACAATCTCTTGCTAAGAGAAAGCAGAGCAATCATACAAAGATGGAGTACTGCCACTATTTCTGTTACTTATTTTTTAATCTATCTGACGCTACTGGCACAGTGGCAGGCATAGCAAGTAGGTTGGAGATGAAAAAGCATGCAAAGATTACATTAAACATTGTGTCGTAGCTAAATTTGCTGAACACCCATTTGCCCTTGCTCCACATTATATCATTCAAACTAGACAAAGAGACTCTAGAGGGTACTGGCAGATTTGCCTCTCCTGCCTCTCCCCATCCTCCAAGGTTGTTTTAAACAGGCCAGGAAAGTGCGCTAGATGATACTGCAGGGAACAATCCTGCTTTGGCAGGAAAATGCACTGTAAAAAAATACCTGCTCATTTCCACTTCCAATTTCTGTGATCCAGAGGACTGGCAAACCCCCTTGGTATATTTGTTTTGGTAGTGTGTAAATACTGGGTCTGCCTGCTCAGGTGATGCCGCCTGTCCACACTGCGGGTGAGAGCAATGTGTGCAGCTGGCATTTCCCAAGTTATGTTTGCTTGCCTGTTAAGTCCAACTTGGAAATGCAAAGGAGTGCAAAGAAGGGTTAAACTGATAAAGCCCATCATCTGGTAGCACAAAAATAGGAGGCTTTATAGACGAGCACCCAGGGGTTTATTACTGGAAGACAAAACTTATCAAAGAAAATAGTTCTGATGAACAATTTTGCCTCATACTCCCCCAAGCACTGCCATCCAGCTTGGCTTTATCACAGTGAAATAACAATTGGCTGCACCACCCCTTTACTATTTTCATTTGAGTTTCTCTGAAGTGATTCTTCAGTGAGGGATTTCCAAAAGCAAGTTTCTAACAGGATGAAGAAAATAATTACAGTGTCTTTTGAAAGGCTGCCTTTTTGCATCAAATGTAGGTTGTGAGGCAGGTCAGTGATGGGGGGTGGGGGGGTTGATCCCGGGGGTGCTCATCCAATCGCTTGTGTGAGGTTCTCCTGCAAATGCCCCAGCCAGGCAGGAGCTCCTTCCCAGGCAAAACTCTTGGCCAGTGGCTCCCCCCAGAAAAATGCCATCTGCTTCCAGAAGGACAGTGTGGATATGACCAGGACGACCGAGTCCACAGCCCACAGCCAGAAGACATGCTTTTACTGTCACTGCCTGCACATCCTGGCTCTTATGAGAGAGGCAGATCGAGGCCTCTCAGACCCACACAAGCTTTGCACCAGACAGATGCCCTGAAAGCGGCTGGAGCAATTGTCTGCCTTCAAGGATACTGCCAGCTCTTCCCATCCCAACAATCATGACAGGTATCAGGAGACCAATAGGGAAAGAGCAGGATGAAGCCTTAATCCTTGCCAGCAGTTTCTTTGGTTTTTTTGGTGCTGGGCTGCCCACGTCAAGCTGATGAACTGCTCAAAAAAGGTAAATATCGCTTTAATCTCTTCCTTGAGTTAATCATGCCAAACCACAGGAAGGCAGGTAATAATTCAAGATTAGCAATAGCCTCATAAAGCTCACATTATTATGGCAGATATTAAAGAATAGCAGCATGCCACACAACTCAAACACTTTAGCTTCCACCTAATCCCTCAGTGATTAAATTCCAGACAGCAGAAGGAATTTCACATAGTATCTTCAAATCCAGCATAGTTGGAGTGATGCAGATGAATCTAATTTAATCTGTCTTTGTTTCTAATTCCTGACTGTGGAAATAGAATGAAAAGCAGAAAGAAAAATCAAACAAAAGGTGAGATGCCAGAGCATCTGGATTTAAGTTTGCGAAGGTCCATGCTAGGTCACTGTGTATTATAGATAGGCTTAACAACATACACTATCAAAAGAACTTTAAATAAGCCAGAAACACCCAATGGGCCCAATTTTACAAATGCTTTCATAGAACCACAGAATCAATTAGGTTGGAAAATACTCTTAAGATCATTGAGTCCAACCCTTAACCCAGCACTGCCAAGTCTACCACTAAACTGTGTCTCTGAATGCCACATCTACTCATCTTTTAAGTACCCCCAGAGATGATGACTCCATCACTTCTCTGTGTAGCCTGTTCCAATGCTTGACAACCGTTTTGGTGAAGACATTTTTCCTAATATCCAATCTAAATCTCCCCTTGTGCAGCTGAGGCCATTTCTTCTTGTCTTACTGCTTGTTACTTGGGAGAAGAGACTGACCCCCACCTCTCCATCCTTCTTTCAGGTACAATGAATACAGTATTTCACAGGACATTGAGTTTTCATAGCAGTATACTCAAGTATGCATTTAAGCACTTAAGATGAAAAAGTAACTACCTACATTCTCTGGTACATTCTTTGAAGAGGAGAGTAGCACTGGGATGATGCAGAGTGGGAAGAGCAGCCTTCCCAAACTCATTGCAGGAATGAATATACAGCTTGTTTTGATTTCAGATTGTTTGTGAGCAGTTGACAACTTTCTGTAGGCCACCCTTCCTTGTTTCTCAGAGGATTTCTATAACCTAGGAATTGCATGTTATCAAGCAGTAGGACTCAAAATCATCTGAGATCTTGGCGGTGTTTCTTTGGTTGGTTATCTATTGGGGTTGCACCATCTTGTATCCAGTTACAACTGGAAGGGTGCAACTCTTGAAGAAAGAAGTTTGGTATAATTGTCTCATTTGGTCCTTGTTGTGTGTTCCTCAATAACTGTTGAATCGAGAATGATTTTCAGTATTTATGCAATTTATCATAGGATAATATACAAAATACTAGAGGGCTGAAAGAGAGGAGCAGCTGTGGGCAGTTCTCATGAGTACTCACTGACCATAAAATGTCCATGAGTTTCCAAGCACAGGTAGCTCCTGACAGAAACGTTTGAGTGCTGTGCTGAGCAGGGTGCAGTGAGGAGACCCACCCAAGAATCATCCCAAACTGGGGCAGAGTGCTTGCATCCACCAAGGCCCATCGAAGCAAGGCATCCCTGTGAGGAATCAGTGGCTGTAGGTCTCATCTCACAACCTGTCTGCTGCAGGATGCAAGGTGGTGCTGTGCTGAGGAAAACGTGCTGCTGTGAAAAATGAAAGTGGAATTGAGTGCCATAAACTGCCTCCTCTTGCCAGATGTCAGCCCCAAGGGTTGTAAATTATGGAGGAGGCTTCAAGTAGGTACTTGCTCAGTTGCCACCTTCCTGGGCTGAGGGTGGTGATGTTACCCACGCCATCTCCTCCCTGGCAGTGCGGCTGGTAAGGCACAGTGACAGCCATAGCAGGGAAGGGATTACAGGGAAATCATGGGGATTACTCACATGTAATCATCTGCAGGGAGAACCCGGTATAGTTCAAGTATGTGAAGTTGGCAACAGCAATGGTGGTTGCATACAGTTTTCCATTATATGTTCCTGGTCAAGCTGCTTCTAGTTTTAACTTCAAGTTCTTTAGTTTCCACACTTGTTCTTTGCCTTGGGCTGACATTTTTATTTATTTATTTTTTTTTAAGCTGGCAAAATGGTTGAACTATTTCTGAAAGACCTTGGAGAAAATGGTATTACTGGGTAACACTTTAATCTATTTGCGTCTACGTAATCAGTTTCAATGGATTCAAGCTTTTGAGTACATGTGAAAGGGTTTGGTGCTTTCTTTTTTTCTGTCCTTATAAAAATCTGTTAGCCCCAGTGCAGAGATAAGCTTTGAAAAACGGCTGCTTTGGGGGTGGTGGGCTTTTTCTGTTTGCTCCTATCCCCCCATCGCCTCCTAAGATCTTTGAGTATCTTTTTGCTGGTGTGGCCTTGATTTCAGCTCGGAATAATTCTTACCTAGTGAATGTGCTCAGTGTGCTCACTTAGTCTCCTGTAAGGGGAGGCAGACTGAAAGCTACCGATAAGGCACAGTGGCAACTACATTAAATTCTCCATACGTTTTTGATTTGAAGACGTGCTGGGCAGGAGCTGGGGAGGGAGATGGGAGAGAGATATCCTAACAGCAAGATTCACTTCTTTGTGCTGCAGGCCATATTTCTGAGCAACGCTTCCAATTATCTCCCTCGGGAGGCAGATTAGCATCAAGCCCTAAACCCGCTCCATTTTGTGGTGGGGTGCGCGGGCAGGCTGGGCAAGCTCGTGTCTCGTACAGAGCCGCGACCGCCTGGCTGCAGCCGGACGGGACTACACCGACCGCGGACTCAGCCGAGGGTACCGAATTCACCTGCATCGCTGACAGCCCTCGTGGGGATACGGGTGGGATGGGAGGGGAGCACAGCGGGTGGCAGGGGGCTCAGCGGGGCTGCCGTGCTCGTGTCCACCGACCGCTCCGGAGCCTCCGCGTCCTCCCCGCTCACCGAACGCTCGCCACTTTCAGCCGCGCTGAGGATGCGCGAAGGGCCTGGCGTGAGCCGCTGCCGCGGGAGTTCTGGGGCTCCATCGTTTCCTTGTGTGCTTTGGGGTTAGGAAAAAAAAATATATGGAAAAAAAAAGAAAACCCCAAACTTTTTCCACCCGCCCCACACGCCGGCAGGGACGGCAGCGAGCGCCGGCGGGGCGGGAGCGGCCCCAGCAAGCGCGCAGCCCCGCGGAGCCATCTCTCCGCGCTGCCCCGCCAGCTCCGCACTTCCTGCCCGCCGGCGGCAGCGGCCCGGAGAGGCGGGCAGGGCGATACCAAGTGGCCCGGCTGGGCGGGAGCGGCGGCGAGCGGGCCGCCCCTGCGCGGGGCTCGTCGCTGCGCACCCCGCGGGGCGGCCGCGGAACAGCGGCGCAGTGCGGTGCGCTCCGCCCTCTCGCTCCCGGCGCGCCCGCTGCCCCGCCGGGGAAGTTGAGCTCCGTCCCTCGCTCTCCCCGGTCCCTCGGCGACGGCTCCTTCCTCCCCCTCCCTCCAATGCGCCTCCCGCTCATTTCCTCTTTTCCTCCCCGCTCGCCGCCGCTCCGCAGGCGCGCGGCTCGCCCGAGCGCCGCCGCGGAGTTGTAGTTCCCAGGAAGCCGCCGCGCAGCCGCCACCGCCGCGTCCAGGCCGCCGCGGGACCCTGCTCTGACAGCCGGGTAAGGGGCTGAGGCTACCCCGCCGCCGCCCGCGGAGCGGCGCGGAAACTTTGGCGGGGCGGCGGGAGACCGCGCTGCCTCCCTGCCGCGGGAGCTGTAGAAGAGCGGAGGTGGGGAGTGGGGTGAGAGGGCTTTAACCGGCTTTTGCAGGGGTATTTTTGCGGAGCGAGAGTGGGAACGTTCCCGGCTGGATTGCGGGTGCGGAGAGCTCCGCGCATCTCTTACTCCCCCCGCGGGGCGCGGAGAGGGGCGGGGTGCGCCGGGAGCCCCCTTAGCAGCCCGGGGACGCAGAGCGGGACCCCCCGGCCCCGCCGCCCTGAGGCTGCGGTGACAGCGCCCGCCGCGCCCCGAGCCGTGGGAGCGCCAGCGCTTTCACCTTCCCTCGGAAAAAACGCGTATGTGCGTATCTGTGCGTCTTTCTCTATATGTTTGTGTGTGTGTGTGTATATCTGTAGGCATATATACATGTGTGTGTTTATATACATGCAGCCCGCGTGTGTAGTTGGGGTGTGTGCGAGTCTCGCTGATGATGAAGGGGGTTACGCAGCTAAGCTTTATGGTGGTTAATGGTTTACCCGGCGAAGTTCCCGCCGCATGAATGTTGCAGGGCGTTTTGAGTAAACTCCGTGAGAGCCGGACTTCCTACTTGCCACCTTCCCAAACAACCTGTAAAAGTGCTGGCGTTTGCCTCTGGTGAGTAGGATTTTTTGGCTGTCATCCCCTGGGAGATGTCTGGGGTGCACTGGAAGCCGCATGGCTGCAGCTGAGGTCACCCCGGTTCCCTGAACCCTGTGTCTGCCAGCCATGGTTTGCATCAGGCTGCCGGGGGACCTGCAGGAGTGCGGGGCTCCAGCGTGCAATAGCTGCCGGAGTACCCAGAATCACAAGAAATAGGGGATAAAACAAGGCAAGTGTATTTACAAGTAAGTTTCCATGCAGTAAGTTCCTGCTCAGTTTGGGAAAAGGTCATGTAATGCATCATCTGGAGCGAAGGGCTGACTGGGAACAGCAGCTGGGTGTTCAGTAGGTCTGTGTCTTCTGCTTGCAGCTGGGTAATTTATACCTTTATGACAAAATCATGATTTTGTTCACAGGAATACTTAGCGGCAAGCACTGGAACTGAGTGTTACCCTGTAATCCCTTTCACGAGTGAAAATCTGGAGGGGAGATCAGATTTTCTCTGTGGGGAAAGGAAAGGATCAACTACTCCCTCCCCAAAATACTCCCCAGTTTTCCCAGTAGGAGCAGTTTGTTGCAGTGTCAGGTTCAAAAGCTCTTCTTGCCTGAGATGAAACTGCAGCAAAGACCAAAGGGTTATTTCAGCAGCCCACTGGCATGAGAGTGCTGTCCTGCATGGGGTCCCACCAGCATCATCCAGTGCTTCCCGTGGCAGCCAGGGAGCAGAGCTGGAGAGGAGCTTTCTCTGGGGCCAAATACCCATCTCGTTCCTGGTCCCTCAGCTCTTCTCAGGTGCTTGGATCAGGAGCCCTTCTATTTGGGTGAAAGATCTTACAACTGCACGTGTTTGATGTCAGATAGTGTGGTAAGGCTTGGGGGACAGGGCATATCATCTCCCCGCATCTTCCCTTTGGTCAGATGAGGAGCTGCTGGCTTGCTAACCAGACACATCGACTCTTCCTGATACCTGTTTTTTTGTTTGTTTCTTGCCTTGAATTTTGGATTTCTGTGTGTGGAAGAGAAAGTGTAGGAAACTGGGAAGGAAAGAAAGCATGTGCTGCTATAGCGTAGCTGTTGCAACGCTGGCAGTAGCTCAGCTGAGGAGTCAGCTATGCTGGCAAAAAAAGTGTGTTTTGTTGGCACACCATAGTGCATTCAGGGAATTGCAAGGGTGAGGAGAGTTCTGCGAGCTGCAGGAGTGGGGTTTGCTCTTGCAGCTGGATGCTTGCACGAGCAGGAGCTTGTGTAAGGGTAGACAAGCCCCTTGTGTTCTCAACCCAGGCTGTCTCTGTTCAGGCACAGGCAATGGTTTGCTTGCAGCTGGCATTGCGGTGCCTCCTCTGCCACCCGAGCGTATGGGCATGGCAATAACATGGGCCAGTTGTTGGGAGCCTAGGGTAGAGATTACTTGGTAGCCTAAGCGACATTGAACTTGGATTATAGCTCTGCAAAAGAACAAAAAAGCAAAAAAGGCAAAAAAAAAAAAAAAAAGAAATCATGAGATGTGTGATAAGAAATGGTTGCAATTAAAAATACTCATGCAATGTGATTTATTTTTCTGTGCAAGCAAGACAGCATTCTTCTGAGTGTCAGTTACTTTGATATGAGACAAGAATGCTGGTGGATGAAGGGGGCAGTTGTGAATTAAATGTTGGGTATATTGTAGGGGATTTTTTCTTGCTTTTCATGATGTGTGTAGGGAATGAGGTTGTGCTGTCTGCATGTGCAAGACGCACTGATACGGGAAGAGGATCTCACACTTTTCCAGAGAACTGCTGGTCTTTCTTTCAAGCATGACTTTTGGGGCAGATCCAGTAACAAATGCAATATGTTTTCCAGTGAGCGGAAGAAAAACAGACTTTTTAAAAAAAAATAAATGTGTTTTTCCTCATGTTCCTAGGATGCATCCCATAATGTTTGTATGTGGGATCAGTTTCTTTGTTGTCTGTATTAGAAAATAGAGTGTGTCTGACTTCAGTATCTTCATGGAGCTTAACTCGGACTAAAGTTAAATCTCTGTCCTCAAGAAGTGATTTATCTTAGCTCATGTTTACTGTATTACTGTATTGTGTGAGATACTACCCATGGACTGTGGAAGGATTTGCTCCTGCAAAATTGTTGGGGTTTAGCCTTAATGAGCAGGAAATGTCTTAAATCAATGCTTGAAATTTCTGTTGTTCCAATAATCCGTCAGCATCCTGAGAAGATAACAAATGCAGTTATCTTCCATTCATCAGCCTTTAGCTGTATAAAAGCTTTCACAGGTTGGTCATGTTCTGCTAACCTGCCAATTAACCCATTGATTTCTTCATTTCTTGACTTCCCCAGATAAGTATCTTCTGCCTATTGTCATGCTCCCATAGCAAAGTAATTGTGAAACCTTCAACAGTGAGGGCATATACTTCATGAAGGAGCTCCTTACCTTACCTCCAGAGTCTTTCAATGGGTAGGAGAAAACATTCTTCAGCTGAACCTCCTGGAAATGTGACCTTTCAGGAAGTTCAGTGTTATATTGGTTAATGACTGGGAGACTCAGACTGTGGGATGAATTATTCATTCTCCTGCACTGATTGCACTGGAATTTGAAGGCAGGAGTGGATCCTTCTCATAATCTAAGACATATTGCAGTTTTTCTGGATTGCACTGCCTGAAATACTCCTTTATTAAGAAATACTGCTTATAATTCACAGAGTAGATGTGTGAATACCATGGTGGAAGAGATGGCAGTGGTACTGTGACTATTTCAGTGTTTCTTGTCCTCTAGGTGTATATCTTTTTAAAGTCAAAGAAAGCAGCAAGTAGTTTAAGGAAGTCTCCCGGTGATATATGTTAGTTGAGGTTCCGTGGAAACCCTTGCCAGCAGCATTCCATGCAAAAGATGCTGACTACAACCTGGTCAGCTTTTCTCTTCTCTTGCATGCCACGTGTTTCCTGATGATCAAACTGCCTGTAGCAAGCAACACAGTCTACTTGAAATCTGGCTGGAGAAAAAAGCCCAACCAAAGAGTGACAAAACTTAGACATAGCTATAGTTACGTATGGGTCATGGTCCAGCCTTTCAGACCTTCTACCAGTTGTTTTTTTTTTTTTTTTGGTGACATTTACAAAAAATTTTTTTTCTTAATTTTTTTTTCTGTGCTCTATTTTCAAGAATGGTCAGGCTGCATAAATGGGAAAGGGTGCAGCTGTGTAAATGCGTATTTAACAGCTGGGGGTGGGAAGAGAAGGATGCTTGCTAGTGTTGCAGTTCCTGAAATCCTGATGTAGTCAGAGGGGTGTTCTGGGCTGATGGTATCCCTTTAAATATTCACTTGGGTTGGAAAACACTGGATTAGGGTAACAGGGGCACCTGGAGACTTCAAGGGTGGAAGGCACGGCTTGCACCTACAGAGATGCTTGCTGTAACGAGGAGTACTGAGATCCTGACACGCTTGCCAAGAGCAACAGCTAAACTTGGGCATCTGGTTTAGCAATTAGAGTATGTTTTTGTTTTGGACAATGGGTTTATCGTAATGAATTAACCGGACTGGTCAGAGTGGCAGAGGGGTTTGTTTTTGATTCCCCAACCATGCAGCATGCCAGCATCAGGAATGTACTTCGCACCTGTGGAAGTGCAAGAAGCATTTCATCTTGAGTTCCCCCAAGAAGAAGGGAGAACTTGGGTGTGCCTTCTGGTGCTCAAACCTCAAATTCTTGTAATGTCTTGAAAATACAAGCATATGATGGATGGAATAGCTTGGCCATGGGATAAGGAAGTACATTATGCTGAGGCTTGAAAGTTGGCACGTATCATGCAAAGTCATTTTAGAATAGGCAGGGGTGGTGGCAAGTGGGAGGAGAAGGAAAAGAGATGCCTTCAGGGAGGTAGGAGCCAGCATACAGGCATGCTGCAAGTCTTCCTCACTGCTTCTTGTTGAGCTCTGCTCCACAAAAGCTGGTGTGTCTGCAGAAGAGATGCTTTGCCTTGCTCTCAGGTAGCAGGATATTTTCCTTTCCCCTTTTCTTATTTTCCTTCCTTTCTAAAGGGCACTTTGCACATTATGCTCTGTTCTTGGCAGCTGACCTGTGGTATGAGGGGAGAAAGCTCACTGCTTTTGTCCATGTCGCAGATAGCCACTGTCAACACCCATTAGCATTTGCAGGGCATCCTTTCCTTTTTCTCTTCAGTGAAGCTTTTATTGTAGCAGGTAAATGGTGTTTCTCCAAAGACTTCTCATTGTCTTTCTTAAAGCTTACCTAGGGAGAAGCAGACTTCCCTTTGGAGGACAGTTTGGGGCTGGTTGATGCTAGCTGCTTGTTCGTGAGAGGGGAGTGGGGCTTACAAAGGAGGACCCTGTGGATACATCACCATCAGCACTGACTTCAAAAGAAAGCAAGTGTACTTTGTGGTGCTTTGGAAAGGGTCTAGAAGTAACATCTGTTAAATATGTTAGAAGATGCTTGAAAACCATGTATCCTCTTCACCAGAGCTGAAGGGAAAGCAGCACCCTGAAATGTTGGCCTGAGAGGACAGGCCTGTCAGGAGCTGTCTGGCTGGTGGGTATCGCAGGCAGCTGCCTTGCCTAGTCCTGCAGTGATCAGAGCACTGTCCTGGAACGAGCTGGGGCTTCTGCTGTTCCTTCCAGTTTCCAGTTCGAGTTTCTTCTTTGATGGTCAGTACCCCTGTGTCTTGTGTGGCGTCTCTCTCCCTGGTGTCTGTCTTCTAAAGCTCTTGTACCAAGAGAGCTGGAGTTGCTGTGCAGGGGAGAGGGGAGAAGAAAGCAGAGTCAGCATAGATTAGACACTGATTTTTGCTAGGCTGAGTTCTGCTGCTCCTGAGCTCGTGTATGTCAGCTTTGCTGCAGAGGGATTCTGGGGGGCTTTCTAGAAAATGGACACTTGTGTGTGTAAAAGTTTAGTAAAGGAGGCACTTACGTAAAATAAACAGGGGTTGGAATGCAGGCATTTGTCAGTCACCTTTTTGTGACCAGTCTCTGGAAGCCAGGACCTTTTTTATGGGAATGAGCTTGTGCCTCTCTCCTGGCTTTGCACAATGAAGCCTGCTGATGGCTACATCCAGTGGAGGGTGGCAGGCCAAGCCTGTCCCTAGTTAAACAGCCTTATTAACCTAGATCCCATGGCAAATGATTCCCCTTGGCTCAGTTAGGTTTAGTGTGAAGCAAACCCACTGAAATCAGTTGTGGGAAACCGTTTCAGTTGGCTCCCTTGCCATTGGTAACACATCAGCTGGGGGTTTTTGTGGGTGCTGTACCCTCAGTCATGGCTGTGCCCACTTCTCAGGTTGCCAGGACGGGAGTTTGGTCTTTGCATGTGTGCCTGTCTCCCCAGGGAGCACCATGTGAGGCTGGGGGTGCTGTTCTCCCCCACACCAGGCTCACCCCAGCAGCAGCAGCTCTTCCTGAGCCATTCTGGGGCTCTTCTGAGGTTTTTAGGAAATGTATCGAAAGAGCTATATTTTTTAATGGAAATCGGATTTCATTCCAGCTCCGGGTAATTTGAGCTGTGGTAGCAGCCTGAAAGCAAATGAGAATGAGCTCTGTAGACTGCAGCCACAACTTTCTGTTCTGCTTGCATTATACTTCTTAAATTGACATTCATTCCTAAATCTCTCCCTGAAGTTCTGTTACTAAGAGCTGTGTTTTCCCCAGGAGACATGCAAAGTGAGGGAAGACCACCCTTCATTTTTTATTCATCTTCTAGCTCTCCTCTCCCATCTCCTTAAGGATGCCCTGAACCTGCAGGCTGACTTGCTCAAGCCAGGCTTGTCTGGTGGGAGACCACTTGATGCTTGTGGCCCTTTGCAAAGAAGCAAAAAGTGTCTTATCCTGTTCAGATCACAGCAGCCCCTGAAAGCAGCTTGCATAGGAGGAATCTGTGACTCCAGTAGTGTCTCCCTGCCAGCCAGGAGGAGGAGAGTGGTCTTTGCAGGAGAAAATCCCATCGCTGACTGCTGGATCAGCCATAATGGAGAACCAAAGCAGTTGCTGTGCCTGTCACAGGAGGGGGTCTCTGTTCTGACAGAATGGCTTACTGCACATGGGTTTTGCCAGATCTGAGCTTCTCAGCCTCACTGACTGTGATTTCTCCTCTCTCAGATCTGCTGCTTGCCTGTGTCTTTCATCACCCCCGATGGGGACTGTTGGCGGGCTTTTTGCAACGTGTTTGCTGCAGCTTTCCAGAAGTCCTGTCCCTTAAGTAAGGCAAGCTGTTACGAACTGACAGCACCAGGAACAAGTGTACTGAGTGCTTGGTTTTATGAGTGTAATTCAGAAAGCATAGTTTGTAAGTGAATGTGACCTTGCTGGCCATTTCCACAGCTCTGGCTTGTTGCAAGACACAGTCAAGGATAGTCTTTTTAGCTTAGTTGTTGCCTTCTGGGGACTGAGAGCTTCACAGCCAGCCCTTGGCTAGTCCTTGTGTTGGGACATTTAAAGCTAGGTGCAAGCTGCATCTTGGTTTCAAGCTTTGTTTTCAGATGCTTGGTGCCTATGGCAGGTGCTGGGGTTTTGTATTCCTCAGTAATGGCATTGATAGCTTTTTATGCTTAGTGGGGAGGTGTGTCTCTAACAGAAGTGCTCTGCCACACTTGCTCCGTCTCATGCAAGCACTGCAGGAATGTTTTTTGGGAAATTTTAATATTCTTGAGCTGTACGCATGCAGAAGGCTGGGCTGGCTATGGAATATTAGTGACTGTTCAGGGGCTTGTAAGGAGCATGCCTCCTGGTGTAGCAGTCATCAGACAGGAAGGTGAACTGCCTGTGGCTTTTAAGTACCATGAGGGGCTGGGTCAGTGTTGTGCCTCCTGATATCCATGCAAGCGCACTTGCTGTCCTGTGCCCAGTGTTTGGGTGGACTCCACTGTGAGGAGGATGTGGAGGCACTGGGGAGAGTGGTGCTGCAGGCTGAGCTCCTCAGCCGGGCCACCACTGCTGCCTCTGTCTGTGGCAGTGTTTGTGACATGACCGTGCTGGGTTCTGCGGCTGTGGCAGGAGCCATGGTTCAGTGCTGCAAGGTTTGCAGAGTGCTCACTTGCCATCGCTTGTCTTTTCTCCTCTGCCAGCTCACCCTGCTGTCCACGTCAAGCCACGGAGATGCCAGCCTCCATTTAAACCCATTTCTTAATATCAGTCAGCAGTAGAAGGAGAGGGAAAAATCCCTAACCAAAGTAGCAATGGTGACAGATCCCGAAGCATAGACTTCTAGATGGTCACCCATCAGTCTTCTCCAGGTGCCTGGTTTTACACAGGTCGTGTGGCTCCAACCAAGTACAAAGAGGAGGGGACTTCAGTGGGACAGCCCATGCCAAGGTAAGCTGTGGGCTGCAGGAGGCTGTTCTGACAGACCCAGGAAGACCCATCAGCCTGGAAAAATCTTTGTCACCCGAGGCTGATATTTTAGAGCCTCTAAAGCCGTGATGGATGTGTGCAGGAAGTTTTGCTGTTAATGTTGATTTTCCAGCTCTGTGGAGGTTAACAAGACACAGGTGTGTCTGGTTTTTGCTTTGCTTTCAAGGTGGTTTTCCCCTTGTAATTATAAAGATGAGAATCTGTAATTATTTTTAAATGAATAAATGATCTGCCCAGGGGCACTAGTTTGTGATAAACTCAATTTAAATGCAGCTGCATTTTCTGTGGCTGGAGTGCGTTTGTTATGTAGTGTAAAAGAGCCTCAATATGCAGAGAGGGTTAAGGTTATATGAGGCACCTTGTCTGTGCCATAACAGCATTTATCACTGTAATTTCGTTTTTGAATAAATTCAGGCTTCATTCAGTCCTTGGAAAGTTTTTGAACACTTTCAACTGCTCTGTTATGTGCCTCCACCTGATATCTTAGCTGGTACAAATTCAGAATCTCCTTTGGTAAAGGGTAGTTAACTCTACGTCCTGCATAGCTGCGCAGAAGATCTTATTTTAGCAGATACCTCCCTTCCCATATCCTTCCTTATTCACTCTATCCCTCTCAAATCGTTATTGTGTAACTTGAATGTAATGTTTAGTTTAGAGCATCCTGTGAAGCAGAGAAATGCAACTAAAAAGGAGGCTAAAAAGGGAAAGAGAGAAACTTCCTGGACAATGAATGTGTAATGACATAATTTAGTTAATTGAACTGAAAAAAAGTTTAAAGAAGGAAATAGAGTAAATAAGTGGCACTGTTCTGTTCCCAACTGCATGTATCCTTTTTACCTGTCGGCTGACTGTGTACAAGTCAGACCAGGCAGTATGTGGCATGTGTAAATAGTGTTTTTGGAAGAAAACCTGACCAAAACAATCCTGCAATTCAATAACATGAAAATTTTTAGGTGAAAATAATTCATCCTGTTCTGACACCTGAAATTATATTAAAGAAAATGTAATTCTTTTAGTCAGCAGAGTGTTCGAATTTCCATACCTTTCCTTCTTTCATGAAGCTTCTAGGGAAATTTAGTTCAGTATGTGACCTTACTTTGGCAATCAAACATCAACTTACCCAGCTTTGCTTCTAGTCTTAACCCTAGTGCTGTCTTGAAAAAGCCTTTGCTTACCCTTGGATTTGTAAAGCTTCCTTACACTGTTGTAGTTTCCTTTTTGTTGTTTCTGTGGAACCCAAGTTTGGGGTGTGTTTAATAAGCCAGAGAGCTTTGCTTGTGTAAAACTGTGCTAAGGACTGCAGATATGAATTACTCATTGAATTGGGTGGAGGAGATGTTTAGACAGCTTTCTCATCCCTCTGAAGTGGGCATGATACGGGCATCCTCAGTGGCCAAAGGTTATCAGCCAACTTGTTAGAGGGTCTATTAGGAGGGACTGGAGCCAAACCTAGGTGTGGTACAAAAATGCAGTCTTCAGCTTTGGGCTGAAATGAGCAGAACTCCTCCAAAGCCAGAGGAATTGTATCTGCCTTCACTGAGATGAATCTGTGATGGTGTTGCCCATGGTATATTTCATGATATGCCTCATTGGTGCGTGAGTTTCTCCTTTGCATGGGCTTCTTTTGGTTTCCGTTGGTTTCCTGGTTGTTTCCCTGAAACTGGCAGGGATAATTGTTTGTGTTATGATAACAGCAGCCAAAGATAAGATTCTTGTACCACACACTTCTGTCAGTGGTTTAGCCACTACCTTGCAGCTGTGTCCAATAAATAAACCTTCAGGGGTGCTCAGAGTGGGGTTTTTAGAGATGTGAAACAACCACTAATTTACGTTCAAGCCTTTTGGATTGTAATCCAAGAATGTCTGTGTGTAAGGACAACTCCAGCACAGCAGACATGGAATGGAGATGTGCAGGGCAGCATGGAATGTTCCCTGAAATCCCACAGAATTTGAGGGGATAGATGAAAGGGATTTGATTTAGATTAGATAGTAGGAAGAAGTTCTTTACTATGAGAGTGGTGAAGCACTGGAACAGGTTTCCTAGAGAAGCTGTGGATGCCCCATCCCTATCAGTGTTCAAGGCCAGGTTGGATGGGGCTTTGAGCAACCTGGTCTAGTGGAAGATGGCCCTGCCCATGGCCGGGGTTGGAACTGGATGACCTTCAATGTCCCTTCCAACCCAAACCATTCTAGGATTTCTGTGACTTCTGTGAGCCCAACTCTGATGTCGCACAGCTAAAGTGTGTTGTTCCTGCTTGGGTGGGAGCGCAAGTCACAGGCTTCCAAGGGCTCTTACTTAGAGAGTTCACATTTAAGCACACAGGCAAACACCTTGTCATGCTCTCAGGAATAGTAGACTTACCTGATAGACTTGAGTGCCAAGGGAAACCAAAGAAAGGCCTTCTGCCAGGGCAGAGATTACACCATCATCCCTGCAACACTCGACGGCCCCACTCTTCCTGGGTTTTCGTTTTCCTTTTTTTTTTTATCCAATGGCACAATATCCACCAATGTTTGTTCTGTCTTCTCTGCTGAAGGGATGGACCTGGCTTTGCATTTCAACCTCACTGTTACAGGTTAAATTCACCAAGAAGTGCCAGGGTGGTTTTGTGAGCAGGGGTAGGTATCAGTGGTGCTATATCAGTTGTCCAGGTAGATTGCAGAAGGAGAAAATCTGAAGGCAGAGAGGTGGCAGGAGTTGGACACCTTCTGAAGATGAAGCCTGCTTTACAGCCTGAGAAATCAAAGTAACCTGGGAACTTGCCCAGTCTGTTCAGTCAATAGGTGCAGGAGGTGCTCCAAATAAGCAAACACAGCCTCCAAGGAGTGTTTTGAACTCCTCCTGGATGCTGTTTCATGAAACTGTCATTGCTTGGTGTTCCCTTCATATTCTGACAGCCACTTGGTTGCAGTCTTCCCCATGAGAAGTGGTGCTTCACTATGGTGACTGCAGGAATCTTATGAGTTTTGGGGCTATACAACCATCTTACTGCATATGTCCAGTTTGATGCATTCTGATTGAGATTCGCTGTTGTTACTGTCATGGTGACAGCTGGAAGCAGGCATAGGGTGTGCTTCTGTCTGTTACCAAAGATGATGCACTTGTGGCTTGGCTGAAGGCCTGGGACTCCAGGGAGTGACATTCAGTCTATGACTTAACCCTGTGCCTCCTGAGATGTTCCTGGAACATCAGATTCACATTGCAGTGGTTGGATGGTAATACATTTCTGGGGGTGTTGCAAGCATGTGGCTTGAAACACCCCCAGCATGAGTGCTGGCGCAGCTACACGTGCAGTCTGGATGCATCCACAAACATGTAGATGTGCAACAGCCAGCGGTGAGGTGGTGAGTGATGAGCTGGCTGGCTCGGGGGAGCTGGAGGAAAATTAGAATGCAATAGTTCACCTGGAAGGGACCTACAGCGATCATGTAGCCAAACTGAATAGCAAGTGGCAGGACAATTCATTTCTTGTCTGTCCATGCACTACTGTAAAGGGAATTGCAAAATTCTATGTCTCACAAGCCCTCACCAATTTGCGTTTCCAAGATAAAAAAAAAAGAAACCCAAAGAAACGTACTTTTATAAAATACCAGAGCCTAGTTGAAAAAGAAATTGCAAAAGGGAGAGCAAAGGCTTCATGTAGTGCTGGGGGTTACCTTCTATGCCACATGCCTGGTTTGCAGGCAGATCACACCATCCCCAAACACAGCAGCATTAATAACAGTATTGATTTGTCTTAATGCAGTTATGAAAGCTGAACCTTGGAGGTGTGGGAGGGCCTTATTGGGAATCAGCATCAAGATTGATGAAGGATAGAACAAATGGAGGCTAGAGCAGGGCAGGGTAAAGTAGTGGCTATTAAAGGGAGAAAAGTGTCCACAGCACTTGAGGCTTCTCTATCATGTAGAAAGATATCTACTTAATGTATAATCTCTATGACTCAAAGCAAAGGAATGGGGTTAAAATCACTTTGAGAAACAAGAAGAAAGAAAAATAAAGGTATCTGCAATGGATTTGGTGCAAGCTAAGGCAGGTCCGAGGATGCTTCAAGATGTGGCAGAGCTGCAGTGCCTGCAGGGGAGACAGGGGTGGGTGATGTATGACCGCTGGAGGGGAGTTCTACCCTTGCCAGATTGGTCAGAGTGTGGTCTGGAAAAAGTGTTTGTCACCTTGGTTTTTCCAGGCCATCAGTGAAGTACTTTTTGTAAGGAGGATCTTTGGAAATGATTCTTTGGAGCAGTCTCCTCTTCAAAGCATTTTGCTAGCAGCTCTGAAAATATCAGACTGATGCACTCGCCTCTTCCTGCCCAGTCTCCAAAGTTACTGACATCTCTTCCTTTAATTCTGCTTTGTAATTGAATTTATGCCATAAGTTGCTTCTTCTAATTCAGTTATGCCTTACTTTTAATTGACAGTGGATTTAAATACTTCATGTGCTGTTCACATAGAAATTAATGTGTGATGTCCGGTTACCCTCTACTCCATTGAGTTAGGGCAAAGGTTTTGTATGATTATAAGAATTTAAGTATCCATTATTTTTTTTCTGAAAGTCTTCTGGGGTGCCAGAATCTAGCTGAGGACTGGGAAATGCCATCTATTTTGAACGTATACATATGGCCAAATAATCTTGCACTATTTGGTAAGATTTGTTGAATGGGTAAGGTGTGACAATTTTGTATTAGAACACAGAAGAAATCAGAAGAGCTTCTGGGTTGTGTTTCCCATTTTTTCAGTGACTGGCTTCAATCACTACTTTGTCTTTTCACTGGGGTTCATCTGGTTGGCAACTTGGAGAGATAACATCCATCCCTGCATAAAATCGGGATACTAGGCTTTCTTCCTAAAAAGATGTTGAAGCTGAAGTTACTTGTTTAAATGCTTATGCTGCTGTCAGGTTGCAACATTTGTGAGCACCTGGCCAGGAATCTCAAGAGTAATAGAAGATTTCATGGTGTCTTGGATCTTCTTTCCTGTGAGCAGAAGATAAATGTAGTTAAAATCTGCACTGACAAGAGAGGATTCCAGGGTAAAAGAGAGAATCATAAAATGATTTAGGGCGCAGTCTTAAGGGTTTTAAATCTTTTTGTTTATTTTTAGTTCCAGGTTCTCTGGGCCTTAGGGAAGGGTTTGTTTAAAGCGACCCCCCAGATGTTGGGAGGACACATGTGGAAAGGTTGGTCTTCAGTAAAAGCTGGTCAACCAGCACCAGCAGTCATCAGGGGAGAGTGCAGCTGCAGGGGGGTGGCTGGTGACCCTGGGGCAGGGTGGGATGCCATGAGCTTACCTCCATGACACTCGTCTCCTTCTCATCATTTGTAGAAGGAGCTGGATTTCCGCTTCAGTCTGCTTCACTTTTGTTCTTTTCAATTTCCTCTGGGTGATTATTTCTGAAAACCTGTGGAGAATTTGTGAGGTTTCCGTAACAGTGAAAAAGCAAAAAATATTGTGCTAAATTTTTAATAAGGAGGAGATGGAATTGCAGTACAGTCACTCTGACCTTATTATGGTACTTTCATGGAAGTTAATACATTATTTCCCACCTAGGCATCTTCTGGGTCCTTGTGAGTAACAGTGTGGATTAGTCTGAAAAGAATCATGTCAGACATCCTTATTTCCTCCTAGAGCAGGTAATGGGTCTTGTGGATAGAAGAAGAGCAGATGATAGGATGTACTTTAACCCTAGCTAGGTTTTTGGCACTGTTTTGATATTCTCAGAAGCTAGGGAAAAGAAATTTTGGTGAAACTTTTGCCTTAACGGATGGTACAGTGCAGATGTGCTATCCGTGCTCCGGTATGACACCAAGCGCAGAGGAAGTACTGTGTGAGGATTTCTAGAGGTGAATCCTGTGGCTTGGGTCATTTTAATTGATCCATTTGATAAAATACTGGTTCAGACTCGACAGGTAGCGCCAAACTCTAGGAGAAGTTACAAGCACTTGGAGGAGGGATTAGATTTTCAAATGTCTGTATACAAAACCAAAAAAATAACTTGGAGGGTCCATCATTCACACCAAAGACATTATGTGGGCTTGCAGTTACCCTGGTAAACCCATTGGCTGTACAGACTAACCAGGGGTTGTTGGAGGGGCTCTGCTGAAAAATGTCTTTGGATCATGGTCACAAAAGACTTTGCCAACATCATCCTGCCCCAACAGCAGCAGACTCAGTCTTCCATAAACAAGAGGATGGGCTTACTGTGTCCTGTATGCTCCTCGTGTATTACTTCGGCATCACTGGAGCACTGGAGCCAGTGTGGGGGACTGCATCTGAGGGGAGGACATGGACAAAATGAGAAAGGCTGATGAGGATCTGAAGAACAGGACCCAAGAAGAAAGATGAGGAGTAGGGTGTAGGAGTAGGGTCTCGAAAGAAGGCAAAGGATTGGCAGAATGGGTTTGCGGTGTCTGGAAGACTGTTGTGAGGGGAGAAATAGGAAACCTCTGCTTCATGTCTGTGGGGGTTAGGACAAGTGGTAATGAGTTTGAATGGTATCACAAAAGGAAGAAACTCTAGGGATGGAGAAGTGTTGTAGAAGACTGTTGGGAGGCTATGGTAATGTCTGGGATCTCTGTGGTTGGGGTTTTGTGTCAGGCAGACCAAATGTATTTGTTAGGGGGGGGCTGGAGGCACCTGGGGGTAGCATCCTAAACCTGGTGGGATTTTGTTTGCAGAAGATACAGGGTTACTGGGTCAGACAAGGTCTGGCAGGAAAGTTGGTGTGGTGGGACTGGGGAAGTTGGACTGAACAAGATGAATGCTTCCCAACTGTGCCTGACCTCCACAGTGGGAGAAATTATGGTCAGTTCTGTGGGAGGGTGGGAGTCACAGTGAGTCACTTGTTTTCAGTGCATGGACTTTGAGAGATTAGGAATCACAGAAGCAGATGAGCTCGCTCCTGGTACTCTCATCTCTGAGTCTTTAAGCACTGATGACCCTTCAGGATTCACAACTGGCAGGTGCTGAAGGTGTGCTCATTATTATACTCTGCTTCCTCCAGAAGCATGCTCAGTGGAAAAAGTGATTTCCAGCCTTTCAGAGCAATGCTTAATGCCTCCAGAAAACTTGAAACTGGCACTCATATTTTGTTTCTTCTTCTCCTGGTTTAGATCTTGGCATAGTAATATTTTGAGGTATATGCCAAATAAACCTTCTGGTTCTGAACTTCATACTTACTTATTTTGAAAGATCAGTTTTTCAAAAGGATTTAGTAAGAAGGGTGGTTTTGACAGATTTTTGATTTCTAGAAGAATTTGTCGTCTGAATTCAAGACAAATCTATGTGCTTTTTAACATGGAGCTGTTTGCTGCTTCAGGATAAATGATAAAATGTACATGCAGGGAACAAAGTTGTTCTTAGTGTAGGGTAGGAACTGGGGGAGGGGAGTTTGCATGTTTAGGCTAATTCTGATTTCTTTTTCAACTGGGAAAATTGGTTTTTACAGGGGAGGCCAAAAAGTGGGAAGGTTGTCACTTAAAGGAAGCTGCAATATAAAGTGAGTTTGGTTTATGTCTTCTCCTCCAGGCAGTCAAGCCCCGTGGACTTTCTCTGAAGACGTTCCAAGATAGGTGGTGAGTACTTTCCAGAGCCTGCTCCTTTCAAAGCACTCCTGAAATTAGCGATAGAGAAATTAAATTAGTAACAGAAAATACAAGCGTTGGCTTTTGCTCTGCACTGGGTGCAGAAGTTTGCATTTGCTGAGCTTGTGGCATGCTTTAATTTTAAAGCTGGCAGGACTAATCTTCAAGTAGAGGTTTGGCATCAAGCTGTTAAGCTTTGCCTTTGCACCAAAATGAATTTCATGAGACTTGATTGGTCAAATAAATGGGATATTTTAAAAAATATTTCAATTCAAGGAAAATCTGTACAAATTATGCTGTACAGATAAAAAATGCCTGCACTTTCCAGTGGAGCAAAGGGTTTTCTGTGTCAGAGAGCAGCCTTAGTTGTTTTTTTCCCTTCTGTTCCGCTGTGTTGATCTAAAGGAATGCAACTTCCAGAGGGTTAAATGAGCTGCATAACTCACACGAATCTTTGATGTGTGTGATTGATTTTGTCCTGCCTGCACCCAAGACTTCCATGTCTTTCATTTGTATGCACCTCCTTAGATCCTTCATTGTAAGCAAGCAAAAACCCTGACTCTGTAAGGAGCTGCAGGAGAATGAGATTGCTAAGAAATGCTGATACTGTGGCATTGCAGCCAGGGAGACACCTTTTATGCTGATGTAATTCAGTGTGATTTCTTTTCCTCTGGTGGAGCTAATCTCTTCCGGCGAGTGCCGGCCAGGACTCTGCTCTGTATCACCCTTTGCTGTTTGTTTTCCTTGTTTCTAGAGAAATACGTGCTGTTTCCCCTTTCAGTTCTAGGTTTCTTCCCAATGAGATTAACCAAATTATATCATTACCCATTAATTGCTTAGGAAGTTCATTCTTTAGTTGCATTTCTTTAGTGCACAGGATACAAGCTATTAGAGCTCCTGTGTGTTCAGCCTGACTAATGAACTGCAGTTGAACGTCCCAAACGTCTAATGGATTTCTCCATTTTCGAAATCAGTGTATTTTACATGGATAAGGGGCTTTTGGTGGATGTGGTTCCAGGTTGACTTGAAGTGTCTGTACAGCTGAAATGTAGCCATCTGCACTTGTATTTTGTTGGGGCCAGGGAGGTTGTTGGGGTTGTTGGTGTGCTGTACTGTGCTTGTGTCCACCTTAAATATGCGTTCATTTTGGCCAGAAAATGCTTATTTAGCATTTATAAAGGGCTTCTTTAATGCCCCTTAAGTGTATTTGTTATCAATTACATCTTTCATCAATGAAAACATCCCCTACTTACTAAAATGTTACCCATATTTTCTGTGAGGAGCTAATTTAACTCCAGACGGTTCCTCTGACTAAGGCTTACAGCCATAAAACATGAGCTGTACAAGGCCAAATCGTGAATCCTGTGTACCTTTTGCCAAAACGTTCTTCTGAGTAATAGCTTATGAACCCTTCCTCTCCCCCAGCCTCGCAGCTACCATTGGAGCTGTATTATAAACCTGCTTGCTGGTTGTACTGGTGATTGTTATATTGGGCCTGAATCATCGGTTGATCTTTCTGAGATGTTGAAAGATGAATCAAGCTGTGATTTCCTGAGAGCAGAGGGGAGTATAGGGTTGGTGACTGTAATGCCATATGTGCAAAGGCCAGGTAATTTTAAACTGTCACTTTAAACTGTACTTACAATAGGACTTTTTGTTGTTGTTGTTGTTTCAGGTAACACTTGAATAGGTTAGAGTAAAAAAAGAAAAATCTTGTTAATAGTCCAGACTGTGCTTGCCATAGTTAATGTTTCTTTTACCTGTATATTACCTGTATATATACTGCATTTGGGCAGTGCTTTCAAAAGCACGAAGGTCCTGTGTTATCTTTTGGGGAAACAAGCTCCCAGTGCACTTTTGCAGAGAATTTAGAGGTTTCTTGTGTTCATACATCACACTTTTGCTGCTGTAACAGGTATAAATTCAGGTATGTCATTTATTCCAATCTGAGAATTGAGATGGTCCATACCAGTATGAAGTTCCATCTCCAGAGCGTAGCAGTTTCTGTATGGAGCCTTATGGTGATCTGGCTGTGTCAGTTCATGTTTAACAGGCATTGATGATAACTCTCTGACACAGGCGGTGGAGGAGCCAATGAGAAGTGTGCTGCTGAACCTTGTACTAATAAACAAAGGACTGGTTGGAGCAGCCCTGGCTGCAGTGGTCATGAGATGGTGGACTTCAGGATCCTTTGTGGAAAAAGCAGGTCAATAAGTGGGATTACAATCCTGGACTTCAGGAGAGCAAAGTTTGGCCTCTTCAAAGACCTAAATGGAGGAATCCCATGGGTTTGGGCAGGGAGTTCCAAGAGAGCTGGTTAATATTCAAGCATCTCTTACTTCCTCCAAGCTCAAGATGAATGCATTCCTGTAAGTAAAAAACCAAGCAAAGGGGACAGGATACCTGCATGGATAATCAAGGAGGTTCTGGCAAAGCTCAAACAGAAAAAGGAATTCTATGGCATGTGGAAAAAGGGACAGGCCGCCTGGGAGGAATATAGGAGTAATACATCAGAGTATGCGGGGATGTGACGAGGAAGGCTAAGGTCCATTTAGAATTAAATCTGGCAAAGAATGTCAAGGGCAAGAAGAAGGGCTTCTTCAAGTACATCCAGTAGGAAAAGGGAAAATGTGGGCCTGCTCTGAATGAGATGGGTGCCCTGCTGAAAAATGATACAAAGAAGGTGAAATAACTTGAGTGCCTTCTCTGCGGCTTTATGGCTAAGGCCAGCCCTTGGGAATTCCAGATGCTGGAAGCAAGAGAGAAAGTCCCGAGAAAGGAAAAATTCCACTTCATCTGGGATCAGATCAGAGATCACGCAGACAAACTTGACACCCGTGGGCTACAGTGGGGTGCATCCAGAAGTGCTGAGGGGCCTGGCATATACTATTGCTGAGCCACTCTCCATTGTCTTTGAAACATCATGAAGAACAGCAGAGGTGCCTGAGGACTGGAGGAAAACCAGTGTCACTCCAGTCCTCAGGAAAACCTTCTAAAATTCAAACTTTTTTCATTCTTCACTGGGCAAAATTTAAAAGCAGGCTTTCTTTTAAAAATGGAATTACTAGCCAAGATTCCCAAGATAGAAGATAGTGGGGTACCAGGTCTGAATTATTCTGTTACAGTGCTATTTTCCCACCATGTACTGTGCCTCCTACAAACACCACCTGCCTTCCACATTTTGTATAGATGTTGCTATATAGCATGCAAAAGGAGTGTCTCCTATTGCAAGTATGTTGTGTTGATTCACTGCTATACAACTGTTCGTTCCCTAGCAGTGTAGGATTACAAAGCATTATCATGCTCAGATTGACTCAGGTAGTGCTATTTTTATTTAAGCTGTATTAAGGTATCATTGTGAATCTTTGGTCTTGCAGCAGGGGGGTAATACGATTTACTATTTTTATAAAAAATCAAGATGGCTGTACAAATCCTGTTCATAGCAAGAGCTGCAAATATTAGTCATGAGCTCAACACTTTCTTTTTCCCCCCTTTCCTCTGTAGTGAATTGTTACATTTCTAATTTTCATGTGACCTCCATCATATTGGCCAGGCTTGGAATAAAATGAAAGGGTGCTTTGGCTTGTGGTCAGGGACTTGGTACTTGCTGGGAGAAGCTTTGATGTAGGAGGGTAGCAGGTTTGGGGATGCTTGGTGGAGTTACCAGAGTGGCTGCCAAGGGAGTGCCGTGGGGTTTATAAATCTGAGCACTTGCAGGGTCATGTCATTCAAGCGAATGAAACCTCCTGTGGGCATCATACCAGCACTGGTGTCCATCCACCTTGCTGGCTTTTGTTTCAGGCCCTCTTAATTAAAATAAATGTGGTAATTTGATGTGGTTCCTTTTCTCACTCCTCATCACTCTGTAGTAGTTTGGTGTCCTGATAAAGCAAAGATAAATGAATGCCCTAGGGTTGAGGTTGGCTGAGTACTGCAGTCAGAGGTCTGAGCATTTTGCTGCATTCCTGCTGTAGCCAGTGGCTTGGGTCTCATTGCTTTGTTAACAGTTCTGTTTGGGAGGCTTGGGTTGGGGCTTTGTGGTGGTTTTTTTTTTTTTTTGGGGGGGGAAGAAGGCATTGTTTTGTTTTTCCCCTGAACACCACCAGATGTTGAATCTACCTCTACTGTCATGTCCAGGTATTGCCCTCCTCCTGCACAGTGTTCTGGTGAAGTTCCAGCAGAGCATCAGTGGGGTTGGTGGAGTGCAAACTGGTTTTTGTCTGAACAAAGAGGGTGTCGTGGTTTAAACCCAACCAGCCACGCAGCTCGTTCACTCACTCAACCCCCCTTTCTTGCCCTCCCCTGCTTCCAGAGAGATGGGGGAAGAATCAAAAGAATGCAATTTCCACAGGTTGAGATAAGAACAGTTTAGTAACTAAGGTATAACACAAATCACTGCTGCTACCAACAACAATAATAATGATAAAGGAAAAGAATACAGCATCCCATCAACCACAACAGATAACTCACGACACCCCACCAACCGAGTGCTGACCGACCACCTCTTCCAACCACCCCAAGAGAACTAGCCCTTCCGGATAACTCCCAGTTATCTCCTGGGCATGACGTGCTATGGTATGGAATACCTCTTTGATCAGTTTGGTCCTGTCAGTACAGTCCTGTCCCTCCTTCCTCCCGGCTTCCCCTCCTCCCCGGCAGAGCATGAGGCTCACAAAGTCCTTGGTCAGGGCAAACATCGCTCAGCAACAACCAAAAACATCGGCCTTGTCAGCCTTGTTCCCAGGTTAAGTCAAAACATAGCTACTAAAGAGAAGAAAAACTGACTGCAACTGCTGAACCCAGGACAGAGGGTCTGAGCTAAGCCAGACAGTTTTGTTTCCTTCTCTCCAAGCATTTCATACTTATGAATACTGCCCTTGGATTACTAGAAAATCTTGTCTCTAGCAATCCAAATCCCAGTTACTTCCTTCCAGAGAGCTGCCCTGCATTGCTTGGGAAGCAGATGTGACCATCAAATTTTGTTGTTGTCATCTGGGATGAAGCTTCAGTCCAACAGAAGCATGCAGCTGGACTAAATGTTCATTGTAGGTCCCTTCTAACTGCACTATTCTGTTCTCTTCAAGTGCAGACTAGGTTGGAGAGCTGGAAGAAGACTGGGCTGTAGATCCCAGCTGGTGTCTCTGTTCCTACTTTGGTGCAGGCACTGTGGGAGAGATTTTAGTTGCTAGGTGCTTGCTGTCTGTCTGTCTTACACCCTGGTGCCTGAGAATTAATTGTCTCAATTTTGATTTCATCAGCAAATGGAGCATAGTCACAAAATAGAATGAATCTGCTGCAGTAAAAATGAAATGGATTCAACTACAGAATTTAAGGAATTTTTAATTCCACAAAAAAAAGAAAAAAAGGAAATGTGGTCCTCATTAAATTTCAAGGGGAATATAATTTGACATTTTCTTCAGTGAAATGTAAGGAAAAAATAATTTAAGAAAAATATTATTTTTTGTAATTTGAGGAGGAAATTTCATTTCAGGGATTTACCATAAAAAAACTCTTTCATGGCATGTCAATATTAAAGCATGCATCCTTCAGGTTGTATATCGTGTGTCCTTGTTTGTGATGTACCGTTGCTATCTATCTGTCAGAATAGTTACTTAGGTAGTTCTGATCATTTATAATGGAATCACGAAGGCACTTTGATTTCAGGTCTTTTTTTTCTAGGTTAAAATATCTTCTTTTTGAATTACGATGAAATATTTTAAAGCTGTAACAAGGAGCACAATAGATATGTTAATGTAAGAGTATGAAAATAGAAACTTCAGTATTCAAAACCTTGAGCAGATTGGATTTAGAATATCCTAGGAGCACCTCCCCTGAGTTTGCAAATGCTTTCTAAGTGTTCTGAATCTGAGGAAAAAAGCTTTTTCCTTTTGTTTTGCTTGAGTTTTCATTGGGGTTTTTGTTTTAAGTTTGACCAAATATATTTGACAGACTCTGCTCCTTGTGTAGTCAGGTAAGATGATTGAGTGGTCCCTATACACCACTGTGAAGATAGTAGGAGATGAATTTTCCTGCAAGATGGCAACTGAATGGAGGATTGATGAAAGATAGCAGCATCAAAAGGAATTTCAAAGCGGGAAGGTACTAAATGTTAACTTTTGTAGAGTGCCTGGGAAATTACTTCAGGTTGTCTTTGTGAATCAGTGTACTTTTAAAGACAGTGGTCATGGTCTCTAGGGAAAGGGTTTGGTTTTGCAGGCTGTTTTTTACTTGTTTCAGACTACCAGCTCTGTGGTTGAATTCCCCTCTAGCATGTTTTCTCTCCACCCGGGATAAAGTGTGACTTAGTTGGGGAGTGAGCCTTACCATGCCCTCCATCCCTCCCAAAAACTTCCCATGATTGCAAGGGGGTTGTTCTATTGCTAGTTAAACAACTGTAAAGGGTTTTTATTTCTCATTGCATCTCAAGAATCCTTCTCGCTTCAGCCTCTTGTGCCCTACAAGATAACCAGCCAAGGGTGACGATGGGTCTGTCTGGTATCCCAGGTACCCCGTGGGAATGGAGCAGCATCCTGCCTGAGAGCACCCAGGCAGAACCGAGGGGTTTTTATGCAAGTCAAAACTTGTAGGAAGTGGTTTAATAATGGGGATATCAGCCGACCCCTGAGTACAATGATGCTGCTGGATGCTTTCATAAATCTAAGGTTTAGGGATGACAGTTACGATGCATGGCATTGGGAGAATGTGAAACTGCAGTCATTAAACAAAAATGGGCTTTTAAACTAATGACAGCTGCCTAAACAGTTTTGCAGTGAAACATTCCCTGAGGCTACCATTCTTCAAGTAATACTGGTCCTATTGACTTTAAAAAAACCAGGAAAATATTTTGTTTTGGTGTGATAGCACTGCTTTTACATTCATCCCAAAGATCAGGCTGCTAAGCATTTGCTAGGTTTTATGCTGGAGGTGTTAGATAATATCGAGTGGCAGTGTTTCCAGGTAATCAATTCAGTTATTCCCCTGAATTAAGCCACCTGCAATATCAACAATTCACACCTGTTCCCAGATTGGTTTCCAAGCAAATATGGGGGCACTTCTCTCCATCTGAACTTGGCTGTGTTTAACCCAGTGGGTAGTTCACCACAGTGTCTCAGTTGCGCAGCATTTTATCCAAATACCTTCATCAAAACCTGTTCCAACTCCAGCTGCTTTAAAATGTTACACAATAAAGCAGCATGTTGCCTTGTCTCCTTTGAAGCCATCATTTCTAGCCTAAAGCTGGAGACGTAAAGATGCATGTATTGCCTTTTCCTTCATGCCAGAGAGGTCCTGATGGACAGGGGCTACTTGGGCTCTGAAGTGGCCAGTTTCCTTGAAGAGGCATTTCAGGAGGGTTTGGTGGTTTCAGAAAACCTACTCATTCTCAGACATCCACTTTCACATCTTTTTAACTTTTAAAACCAAGCCCAGGCTTGGTTTCTTCCTGCAAGTAGCTTAATTTTGCTCTGTCTCCCATTCCTCCAAATTCCTCATCTTGATCAGAACTCATGATGTTCTTTCTTTACTTTTCCCTCCCCTCTTTTCATTCATTCATTTCATTTTCATTCTTCAAGGAACAGAAAACAGAATAACCCAGACTGTGAAAGAGCGCTGAACTGCAGAATTTGGTTGTTCTGTGTCATCTCTCTTCATATCATACACCACTCAGAGCCCACTTCTGTCCCTATAAGCTCAGTTTCAGCCTGGGCTGGCCTTGCTTGCTGAATAATTCCAGACTGTTTTTTAATCTCTTTATTTGAGTTATTATTTTTTTAAAGCTAGTTTGATTAGAAATATATATGGAATCCATTGAGAGCAGTCATACTTCACTTTGAAGCCTCCATATCACGAAATGAGGTTGGAAAAGGTGGGCTGAAGGTCTCCTGCTGTGTCAGGGACATTGAGCACAGCTTTCAAAATGATGAGTTCTCCTCTGAATACCACCTGCAGTCCTGGCTTTCTGCAGATTTTAGCTGTCCTGTAAGACCTAGATAACATCCTGCTTCTTATCACCACTTTCCTTTTCCCCTTTGCTTCCATAGTCTGTCCTAACCATAAACATGTTTTCTGTGGGCAGTTCTTTATAGATGAGGAGAGCTGTCTAACTGCTATGACTTTAGCCATGTTTTCTTCTTCCTGGGGAGCTTGAGTTAGGAGAGAGTGGAAGAAGAAAGGTTAAATTAGCTATAACATGAACATTTGAACAGATGGCCAACCTTTGTAACACCAAAAGCCATTCAATTTTAGAAATTTGCAGGCTGTTTTAAGCTTGTCATGGTCTTTACAACCATCTGAGCCATAGATACACAATTCATTAGCTTACAGCAAAGCTTCGTTGCTTAATTTCCCTTCTGTTTGAAACACTGAACTTTAGGTGGAATGAGCAGGATCCTGGAGCACCTATGGGATCAGCTTCTTTTGTTCCAACTTTCTTTAACCCCCTGGAAGATTAGGGAGGAGGGGCGTTCCTGGTCATGCTAGAAGCTCAGCTCCTCTGATTCACTTGCTTTCCCAGCAGTGCTCAGCCCTAGGAAGACAAGGGCCATGGAACAGTTAATTGTGGGCAGATGATCATCCTGCCTCAAATCACTTAACCGTCTTAAGGGTCTACCCTTGCCTGCCTGAACGAGCCAACTAATCCTTCAGTGAGCCGTCCAAGTGAGCGTTGAGCTATATATGTGCACCGTAGGCCTGCTTAATGGTGGAAGAACATCACTGTTCAGCACAAATTGTTTCAGGCTCTAGTGGGTTTCTCCATCCTCTGGAGGCTTTTAGGTCAGAGTTGCGTGTCATCTGAAAACAGATGGTGTAGGCCAAATGGGTGGTGGCTGGATGGAGAAATTCTTTAAGTCAAGAGGTACCGGGCTGTATCAGTGGTTCTCAATACGTTTTATAAGATCACAGTGAATTCCCAGGGGCTGTGCTTTAGACATGCGTGGCAATTTGGAAGAGCAGTATTTGCACATAAAGTCCTTGGTGCTGCCCTTGAGGCCTGCTGGGATGGGTGATGCCAAGGGTCCCATTTGGGATTCAGTGAGTCAAAAGTGAAGCAGCAACTGTCAAGCACTTGAAAATTGTCTCTATAAGGAGCGTACCATGTTAGTCCACCAGAAAGTGAAAGGAAGAAGAAATCTCTATCAGTGCAGCATGTATATCTTTTACAAAGGTCTGCCTCATCACCACAATTGGCTTTTCTTAATTACTGCTAATGCTTCTGCAGGCTGTGCAGTTGGAGCTGGAATGTGGCTGGCCCAGGGTCAGCGTGCAGAAGCTTTTATCGGGGCCACTCTGAGACAGGCCATCTGCAAGATGGTTTGTTTTTTTTTCTTGTTTGTCCTCTCTAAATAAAAACGTGGTGCTGTGAGAATGTCCATTCCGTCCCATTGCTTCACTCCGCCAAAGTTGCCATTTTCTGACAAACTGTTTTAGAAAGTTATATTTGGCAAATGGCTGTTTACTTAATTCCTCTATCGTTGCTGCTTGTCCATGAAACCCAAATCTGTTTGTGTGCAAACTCAGCTGTAGCTCAGTTCACAGCATTCTTCAAACCATAGCTGCCTTCTGCTCTTCTTTGGCTTTTTTTAGCTCCTTTTCTCTCACAACGGAGGAACTGCAAGTACTTAATATCAGATAAAGGCACATCCAGTACCTGCAGAACCAGGGGCTGTTAGAAGCTGTGACAACCGTGTGGTTGGGTTTGCTTGTGTAGCCCAAGTGCTGGAGCTTCAACACTCTTGGCATCCCACAGCTGTAAAACGGAGTGTAACGCGGATTAGCTTTGCAGGAGTGTGTTTCTTCTGTCTGCAGAAAACCATGTGAAACTCCATGATGGAGCACTGGCCCATGTTTGTTCCCCAAGTCCTTCTAGCTCAGGCCCTCAGCCAACAGGGAGACTTCTCCATGGTTACCTTCAGTAAAATTGGTTTGTCAGGAGGAGACTTGCAAGAAGCAGCTTTTTTCATGTTTGGATGGGGGTGGAAGTGTTGTGTGCTTGTTTTTATTTGGGGCCTGTTTGGGGGGTTTTTCTTTAGGAGAAGTGATATCTTTGGGCTCAGTGCTATCTCTGAAGTGAATTTACTGGCTTGGGATACTGGGACTTGTTTAGAAATAAAATACTCCTTCATCATGGAGCTCTGTGCAAAACTGCTGTTCAGATCACCAGGGAAAAAAGGGACAGTCCCTTGATGACATCGGTTGTTGCAGGGTTTTTCTTAAACTGATGAATTTAAGGCTGTCCTTGGTAAAATGCATGGCTTAATGAGTACTGTGATACAATCCATCTCTGGCCACCCTAGCCTAGCAGTGGGTGTTTCTGGAGGAAGGTAAAGCATAGGGACTGTAGTTATAAAGGGAAATGCAATTATAAAACCAAAAGAGCAAACTGTTGTTTATAATCTATAAAAATTGATGCTTGTTGCTCTCTGGTTCACCTTCCTTGCCTTAAGCTTTTCTCATTAGAAGCTGTTTCTGTAAATACCATCTCTTTCTTTCCCCTTGGAGAGATCTCAAATTGCTGGGCTGGAATCGTTGTCTGGGTAATCAATAAACTTTAATCTACATGACAGGTTTTTTTCCTTGAAGTTGGTTCTTTCTGTACTGGAGATAACATGTCTAAAGCAAATGTAACACGAAGAAAGGTTAAATTCAGCTTTACTCAGTCTTGCTGTATGTTCTTACAACTTTGCAATATGAATGTCTTCCAAAACAATTATGGTTATTGCTAGGTGGACACTAAATGATTAATCTATTAGCAGACAGTCAGCACAGTAGTGTCTTTGAAACAATTTTTGAGCCTCTTCCCTGCTGTTCTTTGTCTGCAGGAATGTTTTAAAGATAAGACACTGACAGTAAAATAAATTGTGATTTGTAGCCCATTTCTCTTTTGGTCTGCTCCTTTGCTTCCGTGTTGTACTTCTGTCTCATGCTGAAAAGTGTGTAATGAAAGGGACTTAAAGTCTGCCCTAAGCCAGAAGAACATTCAGTCTTGTATTTCATTTGAGACATACGCTTAAATTATCATGGGGTTGGCTGGATTTATCTATGCATTTAGATGCATGCTTAATCTGGGTAAATAATGATACTTAAGAGCTTTTTTTTTTTTTTTTTATGGGAGGTCACAGCGCTCTTCTTCTTGCGTTAACAGCATCATGTGCAAAGCATGTGAAAATATTCATTGATTATTTTACCATCTGGAGTAATCCTTGTAATGGGAATACCTGTTTACGTCCTGGTTTTCTTCTCAGAAAGTCTCTCCTTTTGGCTCTGTGGTGTGGAGAGAGAACATCCCAGCACCTAGTTAAGGAGCTGAATTCAGGGAGATGAGTAAACACTTCAAAATGCAGTGGTTTGGGAGAGAAAAGGCAGGGCTGCAGAGAAGACTCCAGTTTGGTTCCTCATACATTCTGTGAACTTGTATGTTTTTAACATTTTTACAGCTACAAGTCATAACACTACCTACCATGTTGCATCGAGACACTGACTCAGAAAAATCCTCTAGTGTCTCCTGATGCCATGGGCTTGCCTATGTGCTCATGCTGGTTTTAATTGTCTTTCTGTTGGGGAAATGTCCTCAAATCTGACCTCAGGTTAGAGGTTAAGCTGTTTCTCATTACTTTGGGTAGCAATTATACATTTGGTTGTATACCCAGTTGAGCCGGCTTGAAGCCCCTGAGCAGGAATGGGGCTGGGCATAAGTCATGGTCATAACTCATAATAGCTTCTTACTATTTCCTTAAGTTGTTCTGGTTAGTAATATAATAATATTTTTGGACAATAATAGGTTTGCTTCCGTGGCTTGTGTGATGGCAGTTCTGTTGTTGCAGAGATTTTAACTCTCAATAAACCTTAGGCACAAAGCCAGTTACTGAGTGTAATGTTGAATACTGGCTTGATGGAGCTACAGAGTATTTTCTCACCTACTAAAAGCAACCCTGTGCTCTGACAATGACGCTTTCATTCACTGGAAAATGATGTTGAAAAAGTGGTTCATACTGCACACTTCTTAATCCCACATGCCTCAAGTAAATTAATCCCCTTTTGTTAATTCCATGTGGCGGAAGAAGCAGTCGTGACAGTGCTTATAAATGATGCAGTTTGGTTTTGCTGAGAACGCCAAAGTTTGGGAGTGAACTCCAGGCAGACATCTGTGCAATGGTAAGGTTATTCAGGGCAAAGCTTAGTTTTAGTCTTAATATATTTGCTACCAAATTTTAGAAGGTAAACTTGAGACAGGCTGCTCCCACCCAGCATCAGATAGGATTGCTTTGGTGGTATAGCTTTGTGCCTCTTTCAAAATGACTCAAAATAAGGGTCTTCCCCTCCTCCAAACCTCTGGGTGTGGGAGTCCGAGCTGCAACTTAGTACTGAAAGAGATCAAAGAGAGGTGATGGTGTGCTAAGGTCACAAAAGGAATCCAGAGATGCTGAAGGAGAGCACTGAGAGTTGTCTTGCCTTTGGATGCTGTGGGATGAGGCTGCAGGTGGCAATTAATCCCATTTAATCTTATTTTTAAGATAGTTTTTGCATCCTAAGACTCTCATCATCCTGTTGCTGAGTTTTCTCCGAGAGGTCCCCTCTGCCCTGCTGAGAGGCTGTTTACCTCCCTCCCTGACTCGAAACTGCCCCACTTCTAGCTTTAACTTACTCATGGGCTGTTTAATAGTTTGGGTTTATTTTTTTGTCAGCACTATGGGTTTATTCTTTCCATATGGCATTCAACATCCTGATGTGGTTACAGCAAAAGCTTCTCTCCCTTCTATGCTTTCTTTTTAAGAGGCATCAGCCAAGTGCTGCTGGTCTCCCACTTTTCTTACTGTTTTTTCACTTTTTTGTTATAATTTGCATCACTGAAGAACATTTTGATGTTTGCTCTTTATTTTTATTTGCATGATCTAATTCAGCTTGATTTTGGCAATTTCTCTTTACCCCTTTGCTTCCTGACCTCTGTGACACAGCTGTCTTTGCCAAGCAGTCTTTTCCAGTCGCCGCAGTCACTCTGCTTAGTCTAAAATCCCTTTTTTAGCGATTGTTTGTCCAGTTAGATGGGGAATCATTCCCTAGATGTCTCCCCTGCTTTGCTTGGAGTTACAAGTACCAGTTTGGGGGTTTTTTTACCATTCTTACCATAAAGCCTCTTATAAGTGTGTCCTTGAGCACTTCAGGCTGGTTGCCAAGGTCCTTTGATTCCTCAAAGGGTTTCCGTGTTTCACCTCAGAGTATTCTTCTACCCAAACCACCTCTCCATGTTGAACATCACCTCCAGGGTTACTTTCTTTGAGCACTTATGGCTACTTAGTGTCTGAATTAGTATCACCCTGTTCAGGTTCAGAAGTTGGAGGGTTACAACTGCTGTCTGCCACTTCTGTGATCAGATCTTAATGTTAATAGTAGCTTCTTCAGTTGCGTATTTTGGGAAGTTACAGTCCCAGAGTACGACAAACCCTGTTAGCACTTTTGTTTTGCTGTGGACCTTGCAATCTATGCTGCATCTCCATCCAACTCTGTAGAGTGTAGGAGAGCCCATGCTGTTGTCCAGCCTCCCAAGCAGCGTTGAGCCCATAGCACCATAGGCTGGCCATGATGACATCCTTTTGAGTTTCTTCTCCTTCCGCTTCCTGACTTTCCTGCTGTGTTGTCTTGGCTCCCAGTATCAAGTATGTTAATCCTTGATCTTATTTCTTACTCCTCATGTGTGCATTTCTGGCTAATTATCTGCTGTCCTATCTGACTGCTGCTATTGATGTTAACATGCTCTTTGTTCTCTTAAGTTTGGATGACATTATGTGCTATTTTTTGTCCGTGTTTACCAATCTCCCTGTCTGTTTATTGAAACCAGATGTGGGAATTCACTGATTTTCCTGGTTTTCATGTCACTAGAAGGCTTTTTTTTTTTCCTTTGGTTTAAAATTCTCAGCTGTGCCTGCTGGGATCACAGAAGGCCATCTCTCATCCACAGAGAAATGTCCTTTTTCCATGAATGCCTTCTGGTGGTGGAACACCATAAAACTTCCCTTGCAGTGTCAGTTCTTGAACCATATGGATGACATTAACTTGTAATGGCTTTTACTTCCTTTTGTAGCATTGAAAGAAAGTCCCCAGGCTCAGAGGCTAATCCTGGTCTCCCCAGGCTCTCTCTTTAGCCTAGAAGGAGGTAAGCACCACCAGGGAGCATCTAAAACAGGTTCCTGCTCCAAATTGCCTTCCTAATCTACTTCTTCCCCTGGCAGAGACACTAGCCCCTTCTTGTGGGCTGAGTTTAGCCCTGAGCCTTGTTCATGCCTGTGGCTGAGTTCTCTGTCTGCATACTGAGAGCAAGAGTACTTTGTCTCTTATTGTAAGGCCAAAGATGAGCCTCTCTCTGGGAAAAAGGAACTAGATGCTCTTCTGTGATGAGGACCAAGTAAAGTGGTGTAAACAGAGAGCTGAGGACAGTACAGTAGAGCAGCAGGAATTAGGAAGTGCAGGGGGAGGAGAGTGAGGACAGATAGCTTAAAAACACCAGCTACTAAGGAGAAGAAAAATTGACTGCAACTGCTGAACCCAGGACACAGGGACATGAGATGGAAAAAGAGATGGAGAAGTCAGGCTCCCATTCTGGGAGCTGTGGCCTTGCAGTCTGAAGCAGCTGAAAGACTTTAATGATGCAAAGACATCTTGCAGCATCTCTCCAAACAGGAAGAATGAGTCCAGATTGCTGTGTCTACAGAGAGCGATTGTTTTATTTCCTACTAAGAGGGTAGACATAAAATCAGATTTCTGCTCTGAGTTGTCTTATATTTTTAGCCTGTGATTGGATTGCAAATGCGCACTGGATATTTACATTTCTGGAAGGAGGCTCTGGTGCTGTCTTCTTAACCAGGATCCAAGTTAATTTGCTGAACTTCCAGATGGGAGCTGTTCATTTGTCTATTACAAATTTGTAGGAGTGCTTAAATTAATCTAGATTTTCTAGCTCAGTAATTTGCCTGTTCTAACATTTATATCTTTTCCTTACCTCCCCTCTGCCCTTTATGTTTTTTTCCCTCTTGAGCTGAATTACCCACTTGTGCATAATAAAGAAAACTGGTTTTGCAGAAGGAGGAACCTGCCTGTCATCCGTCCTGTGTAGAAGTTCTCAGGGAGTAGATTGCCTTTCCATCTCCTACAGGTTTCCTAGGAGGAAACTAAGTACAAGGCATAGCTGGCGGAGACTTTTAGCCCTGTTTCACTTGACTTATTGAGGTTTACTGTATTTTGCTAGATTCTTTGTTTTAAATTATTGTGATCAACTTAATGTGGTCTAGTACATGTGTTGAATAAAGATGATGTTAAACTACTGGCTCTTTCTCTGTTGTGGGTAGATAAGGGTATTTACAGGGGAAGGCTCATAATTTTCCCTAGCAACATTCAGCCTCCAGTGCCTTGAGTGGCTTGTGATTGTATTATAGCCAGTTCTTTAATGAAATTTTAAACTACATGTCTCTTTACAATCACTTGTGCCTGGGGTTCTTAGATAGCCATACAGACAGTATGTGTATCATTGCCATGGTGGTACATGGTACATCCTGAGGAAGCAAATAGGGTGTAGACAGGTGAGGTTAGCTCAGAGCCAGCCCTTTTCGTCATTATTGCATTTGCCATAATGTTAAAGACTGGTAGGAAAAAATGATGCCTCATATTTTTTGTTCATATAGTTTCAGAATGAATGTATTGAACCAGTTTGAGTTCATCTTTAATTTCATCTTCTTGCGTTACAAATTCCCAGTGCTCTCAATAGCCAGATGTCATCCCAGAAAAACACAGAAGTCCTGCACAAAGACTGCATCCCTAAGCCCTGGAACCACAGTGTGCCTGGGGTGACAGACATGATTGAGAGCTTGTCCTGAGTCAGTAGGGTCAGCAAGCTGCAATACTTAGCACATGGATGGGCATTAACAATTGTCCTGTGTGGTTCCCGTGTTGCTTATGGTGATGCAGTTCTTGAAGGAAGCTGGGGTTGGTAGGGAATATGCAAGATGAAACAGTACTACTTCATTCTTGCTGAAGATTGTTGCCTGTGAGGTAGTGATGATGGGGATGATGTGATAAGGTAGCAGAAGACATCTTACTGTTCTGCATCTGTACAACACAAAGTCTTGCTGCTTCCTGGTTTTTGGTCTCTGGCTGAGGCCCCCAGGTGCTGGGGTGATGTTTCACCCAGGTGATTCTCAACCCTTGCAATGGCAGGGAAAAGTGAGGAAGTTGGTTATGCAGTCAGGAGTCTCTAGCTGCTCACTTCTGGTTTAAATAGTCATTGGCACTTTGACATTTTTGGGGATAGAAGTGTCAGTTTTTCCCACAGCAGATGAGTGAACAGGTTTTGGAATATTTTATCATGTGGTGGAAGCAATAGGGACTCAGTTTTGGGAGGCAGATAATGGAGTGTGAGGCAGGCATGGGCCTGGCAGCACAGCCCAGCCTCAGGACCCAGGGCAGGGAGTACATCTTGTATATGCTTGAAGGGTCAAGGCACAACCTGGACCTGATTCTCAGCAACACTGACAGGCCCTGAAACACCACAAAGGCAAAGGGGGAGCGATACAGTAAAGAATTATTTGGTTAACAGTACTCGGGTCAGTATCTCAGATTAGCAGACAGTAAACCAAACAGGATGGAATTTACTTAGGAGGAATAAAGTGATATAACAGGTGTTTAAATTCTTATCTTATACATTTGTTTGAATACAGTATTGACTCGAGAGAACTTGTTTAGTTTACTTACAGAAGGTGAGATGACATGATAAACTCGAGAGGGAAAACAATCTAATACTTAACATTATTGGACATTATATAATTGGTATTGTAATATATATTTTATTAGAGCATTGGTTTCTGTCTTACTCTACCACTATAAAAAAGGTTGACTGTAAAGGAAAAAGAAACAACATTTGTAGTAAAACTGAAGCTTCTGAAATACAGCTGTGAGATGAGCTTGTTAAGTCGAAACAGCCAGCCTGGAATTTTTTTCCTCATCCTGCTGTGCATGCAAATTCATTACAAACCTTTAGGAATGTATGCGTCTCCTCACGCCTTAGTGTCACCAGGACACCCAAACCATGGGATGATCCCTGTGCTCCACCCCCCAGTTGCAGTACCACATGGTATGCAGGTGTTGTGAAAATTGCTCAGCAAGGCTGCACTGCAGTAGGTAGTTTGGGCTACCAGGCAAATCCTATTAAGTCAGAGGTGTCAATACAGTATGTATAACTTTGATTCAGAGAGGACTATTTATAGGTGCAGTAAGAGTATTGTGTGCACAGGGCTTTTCTTTCACACCTGACCAGGGACCTTGGCAGATTCACCATCCCTTTCACATGCTCAGCAGCTTGGGAACCAGACCTCTGAGAGCACTAGCGTTTTAACTGGAAATCCTGGTCATCTTCTCAGGCCATCTGAGGGCATCATGGAGGAGCAGGTCATGATTTTCTGTCTGTTTCTCTGTACAGCATCTCTTCTTCTCACTCGCTGAGTTCAGTGGTTTAACTCTCGGGTGTGCAGCATCCCACCATCACCATGAGCACTGCAGTGGGGGAGGGAGGAGGGATGTTATATGTGTGTCAGTGGTGTCATTAAACTTGTCAAGCTCTTCTTGGTGATGAGTGAGTTTGGGATAAAGTGGAGCTGGAGTTTAGAGGGATCAAATGCGGCAGAGCTGCAGGGGCAGGATAACAAGGAGATGTGCTTGGTCTTCGTGGGAAGGAGGATTTACCTTCCCCACTGGTGATGTCAGTTCATGGATTTAGAGTCTGACTGGGGAGATAGGAAGGACTTGCTTATTAGAAGCGTCCAGTCTGGGGTAATCAAGTTGTTGAGTGAAGACTTCCTTTGTGAGTGTGTGTTCACAGTCTGGTTTTAGGCTTTGGCGTTTGGTGAGTACACTAATGCTATGTCAAGGAATCACCACAAATTTAATTTTACAATAACACACCGTTAGTGGAGCACAAACAGCAAAGACCAGCAGGAACATGCTCCTTCCTGCAGCTGGACTAGGCTGGGGTCCCTCCACCACCGCCAGCCCTCAGGATGGTGCTGTGCAGTGCAGTCAGATGTGTTAATAAGGCCTATGAGCTTTCTGCACACTTACTGCATTACATCGAGCAAGCTGATCATAGGGACTGTTTATTTTATGGGGTTTTTATATTCTTATTGGGAGCCATTTGCCAGTCTGCACGGAAATCTGATTAGCTGAGAATTGCTAGCTCTCTGGTATATGTTGACCTATAAAGTGAAGGATGCAGCAATAAACACAGTCCATTAGGCTGCAGAAGTGTGTAGGCTTCTTTGGAGTTTGGAAAGGAGAGGTTTGACACATAAATGCCTTTCCATTGGGAACTCATTTGTGTTTGGTGAGGGGGTTCTGTGCCTGCAGGGAGTACTGACAGCCCCTTTCACCCCCCTGGTGCTGCTTTCCACAGTCTCCTCCAGGGCATGGGGATAGGAGCATAAGACTTCTCCTTTGGCCAGCAAATGCACTTCCCCATCACTCTGTGTAAAATAACTTTCAGTTCTTAAGCAAGGGGATACTTAATCTTGGCATCAGGCACCTTGATGTGTTACTGGAGAGTGTTGAATGGGCTTTGTACGTGGTCAGATAAGGAACAGACAAGGTGACTAATGATACCTTCAGCCTTGCAGCGATATCGTTGTTATATGTCTCCAGTGTAGCAAAAGCCTAAGGCTGTTCTCACCAAGAGCCTCTTCTTTTTCTTTATCACAACAGAAGATTTAATTTTTTGTTAACAGTGCAGGAGAAACTTTTTGCAGTAAGATGAGCAGAGGCTGTGGACAGCTTTGCCCTTTGTGGTGATGCATTCAGGATGCTACTACCTGCATCACACGGTGGGGTGGTTCGGGCAGCAGGGTGGTGCTGCTCGCACCCTCATCCTGGCATCTCTAAAAAAGGCCAGTGAAACTAAAGTTTGGGATGGCTCTTGAGATCCCGTATACTGTTTAACTGAAACACTCAAAGATACAAGTAAGTTCTTTACTGTGAGGGTGCTGAGATGCTGGAATGGGTTGCCCAGACAAGTGGTAAACACTCCATCCCTGGCAGTGTTCAAGGCCAGGCTGGACAAAGCATTGGGCGACATGGTCTAGTGTGAGATGTCCTTGCCCATGGCAGAGGGATTGGAACTAGATGGTCTTAAAGTGGTCTTAAGGTCCTTTCCAACCCTAAGTATTCTATGATTCTGTGATTCTATACCATAAATTTAACACCTGAGGAGCTGGAGAAGAGAAGCAGCAGGCAAGTCCTGGTTAGCAGGGATTCAAAACTGTGTTTGAACTCATGGGAATGGACAAATAATCTTATGCTAGCTCTCTTTCTATGAAATGTCTGCAGCAAAGCTTTGGAGGAGTGAGCTTCCAGTGCTCCTGGATGTCTGGAGCCTTACTGGTTTTTGAGAAGGAGGGAAAAGAGGCAAGCTGAGAGCAGAGCCACCTGCCTGCACTGCAACATAGCAGTGCTAACTAAGGGTGTGTTCCTGCTCTGAGCAATCTTCAGGCTTTGCCCGCTTCATGGAGAGATTTAATTCATTGTTTGATAGACTCTAATTATGCCATGTAGGTACAGGAATGATGAAGGGGCTAATGGAAATATATGGGGTGATACGGTGATGTCTGTTCTCCACTATTGCGCGTGAATTTCTGAGTGTTGGCAGGCTGTAAAACGTAAAGCCCATCGCTGGGCGGAGTGAGAGCAAACGTGTGGTTTGTGCATGTGTTTTTGTGTCGTATTTAAGAGAAAAAAAAGCATCTAAAAATAAACACAAGCTCGCCTCCACTTCCTGGCTTGTGCAGGGCTGTGGTGGAGCAGCCGGAGCAATGGGGTGGCCAGCCTGGCCTGGCCTGCGGGACTTCCCTCCTGAGCCTGGGGCAGCCAGAGGGACGAGGTGAGGGGCAGCTGGGGGGGAGCAGCGATGGTGGTGGGATCAGCCTTTCTCCAGGTGCAGGGGGACATGCTGCCATCAATTGGTATGTAGGCTGCATGAAGTCCTCTGCGCCTGTAAATAGATGTCATGGTGTGATCATGTAGGTCCTCTATCAGGCCTAAGCATGTGTTTCAGCAATGAGGGAGGTGGTTGCTTTAAACCCTGAATCCCAGAGAGTAGTTTAGAGGTCAGGCTTCTGTTCTGGGGGAAACGGGTGAGCAAGAAGAGCAGCAGTGAAGCCATCAGAAACATATAAGGTATCCTCTTGTGCCAGTGCATGGTGTTACGGTGGTATAACCTGCACTGAAACGTGGCTCGAGAGTCATCAGGACACCAAGCAATGGCAGTTGTACTGGCTCATGGAGGGCTTTGCTCTCCAGGTAGGGAGGAGTAGCACAGTGCTGGGGTGGTTGCTGAGCTCGTGCCGGGAGAGCTGCAGCTGGGAAGTGAGAAACCACAGGGAAGTTGTGTTCATCAAGAGCTGTGCTTCGAGCTTTGTTTTTCATTAGGGATGTTGGATGCTAGGACATTTCCTACTATGTTGTTTTTTTCTGGTTTTGATATGGGTTTTTTTGTTTGTTTTTAAGAAAGCCTAATGATATTGTACAGGGGATGCACATGGGTGATTAAAATGTTTGTAATACTAAAATGTTTATGAATAAGCTGACAAAGGTGTTAGAAGTTGTGTCATTTTCTCTGCTTTTTATGGCAGGATTGAAACTCCCCTCATGGTCAGTAAGATATTGCAGAGCCTGGTTCTGGCCTGAGCCAACAGCAGGGAGTTTTACTTTCTTCTCTGTATGAGCTAAATTCATTTTATTCCATGAGCCTTGATGAGCCTTATTTTTACCTCCATGGACCTAGTTTTTACCTCCACGAACCTACCTCATGGGTATTAATCCAGAAGTTGATGGTGTGGAAAGCTTTCTCTGGAAGTCCTCCTAGGTCTTACCAGTGATTTCTTGTCATTAATCCTACCAATCTGTGTATCATCTGTATATTTACATTGTATATATCATAGATTGTTAGCTCAAGAAGCAGCCTCATGGGAGAATCGGTGACTTCAGCCCTTCACAATCTTGGTTTTCTGGCCTGTATTACGGTATTTTTCTGCCAGCCCAGAGGAGGTGGTGTTTGTGGTCACCAGGGAGTTATGGGTTTGCCAAGCGGTGGGCTGCCCACCTGGGACTGCCAATGGAAAGCATTTGGCATTTTAGAAGCATTAGTGGATGATGGATATTACATCTGTATGTGAAAGGTACTTTAAAAATGGTGTGGAGGGGTTGCAGATTGCCCATCTAACTGGCAAAGCATCTAGAATAGCAGAGCTGCCAGGGGGAGCATTTTGCCATACTTGGGGCTTTTCTGATGAGGGGTAAAGTTGGCAGATGCCATTTAGTTTCCATAAGACTGTGGCAGTTACGCACAAGTGATTGTGAAGGGAATAATTGTGGGTGGAAGGGAAAATGTGGCTGGTGTGGTGAAGCAGGGCTCTGATGAGCGTCACAGTGTGGTTTCTTTCTGCCTTTTTTTCCCCAAAGAAAGTCCAAGCACTGGTGGCTCTGCCTCTGCAACATGGCCCTGTGGGGATGCTCTGGGCTGTGACCCCTGGGTACCAAGGCACGAGAGGAAGAGGGGAAGGGATGCTCCTGCACTGACTTGAGTGGAGGCACAAGGCTGTTGCCTCGTCCTTACTGATGTCCCAGCCCAGGGATGGCTAGCTGCTTTTTATTAACTGTGGGTTATTCACCTGGTTGGTTTTCCCCTGTGGGAGAAGAACTGGCTGTAGTGCAGGGATGCTCTTTGGTGTTTCTGGCAGTTTCAACTTGCTGTGAATTTTGTGACTAACTGCTGCAGAAATTAAATTCAGTGTCTGAAGGCAGCACCACAGTCATGCGTGATGGAAAGGGACAAAAGCAATTTTTGTATTTAGCTCCTCTGAAGACTTCTTTTGATCTGGCCAGTTTAGCCAGTTTTGTTGTTGGTTGGTTGGCGTTTCTGATATTTTGAGGTGTGTGTGGGATGTTTTGTTATTAAAGACAAAATAATAGCTCCTTGCCTCTTTAATGTAATATAATTAGATGGAGAAACAAGCTATTGAATGGTTCTGGCTAAAGCCATGAAAAAGAATAATATTAACTGCTGTTATGAGAATTTTCCCTTTTCTGCTTTTATGATGATGAATGCCCATTTGTATTTTAGCATCTGTTCCTGTAAGAATGTGGAAGGAAATGAGCTGGCTCAGCAGAAACTGAAACCCAAACTAATCTCATGCTGTAGTAAATGCTCAATAGCCTCATTGTTTGTGGGCACTTCAGCAGCAAACTCAGAAAAAACCCACCCCAACAAACCAAACAGCATTAAAACCCGGAATAGATGGCAGAGAAAGCATCAAAGTCCTTTTGTTGTTCCCCCAGCATCCCGCAGGCTGCATGCACGTGCCCAGCAAGCACAGAGCTTCGCAGCAAACCACCAGGAGTTTTGCCCTGCTGCTTGGGGATGCCAGTGTGGGGTCCCACAGCCAGTGGTGCCAGAGCCTGGCTTCACCATCACCGGGGTGGCCAGTTCCTGCCAAAGCTCTTTATGAGCTTTCCGAGGCTGGCTGCTGTGCAGCCCACAGAGTCCTTCCGTCCTTTCACCCTGCGCTTTCCCACTTGCATAACTGACTTAGGCATTACCTTCCCTGCTCCCCTTGCCGTGTCTTTGGAGCTCCTGCATCACTTGGTCTCTGTTTTGATAAATAACTTTCCAACCCAGTCACTCCTTAGGTGAGGCTGAGAGTATTTCAAAGCAGGGACTCTCAAGTTTACATTCTTGCCTATTTAATTTTGCAGATCTGTTTCATACCTAGGTGCACTGGGATTATTTACTGAAAGTATATGGAGAATAATATTTCTCATTTAAAAAATCCCAGTAGCCCGTGTGCTCATTATGCTTTCTTTGGTCAGAAACAGAAAGTGAAATGGATGTTTTTTTCTGTAATTATCAGACAGAGAGAAGTGTAGAGATTAGTAGAGCATAAACAGAAGGAAGTAAAGCAGCTATCAAGTGTTTTAATGAACTGAGTAGCTAATTTGTTTAGTATGAGTTGTCACTGAGCCTTCAGGTTGGCACTTAGGGTTTTAGTTTGTTAAATACAAATAAATAAAGCATGGAAATGAAGTTTCTAGAAAGAGTGGTCCAGTTTAGCTGTGCATATATTCTTTAGTCCCACATGTGGGATTGCGTGGTGTGCACTGGTATTCCCTAGCGAGCTTTTTCTTGTGAGGTTTTGTTGTGTATTTTGATTTATTAATGCTGTAGAGGGTGGGATTGGGTGCTCCCTCAGCCACTTTGCAGATGACACTGAGCTGAGTGGTGCAGTTGATACATCTGAAAGAAGAAAGGGTCTCATATACAGGGAGCTTGACAGGCTGGAGGAGTGGATCCATGTGAACCTTGTGAAGTTCAACACAGCCAAGTGAAAGGTTCTGCACCTGGGGCCCCCAGTATCAATATAGGCTGGGGAATGAAGGAACTGAGAAGGATTTGGGAGTATGGGTGAACAAAATACTGGACATGAAACAGCAGAAAACGTGGCCAGTAACTCTATTGTCCCCCTGTTCTCCACTCTTGTGAGACCCCACCTGCAGCGCTGCATTCAGCTCTGGAGTCTCCAGCACAGGAAAGACCTGGACCTGTTGCAGCAGTTCCAGAGGAGGCCACCAAGATGGTTTAGAGGGCTGGAGCACCTCTCCTATGGAGACAGACTGAGAGAGTTGGGCCTGTTCAAGCTGGAAAAGAGAAGGCTCCAGGGAGACCTTAGAGCAGCTTGCAGTGCCTAAACGGGGCCTGCAAGAAAACTGGAGAGGGGCTTTTTACAAGGGCCCGTAGTGACAGAACAGGGGGAATGGCTTTAAACTGAAAGAGGGTAGGTTTAGATTAGGAAGGAGCTCTTTACTACAAGGGTGGTGAGCCGCTGGCACAAGTTGCCCAGAGAAGCTGTGGCTGCCCCATCCCTGGCAGTGTTCAAGGCCAGGTTGGATGGAGCCTACTGGAAGTTGTTCCTGCACATGGCAGGAAGGCTGGAACTAGGTGATCTATAAGGTCTCTTCCAACCCAAACCATTCTGTGATTATTCCTGTGAGATCTGGTGCCAAAATCTCCATTTGTTTGCTGGCAAAGGCTGATATTCATACTGTACTTGAACAACTGTTGGCACTGCTGCTTGATGAAGGCAAGCAAAATTTCTGTGTCTGAGTGGAAAAAATGTTCTTCAAGTTTAAGACATGAGGCATCTAGTATTTTCAGTCATGGTGAGTTTTAATGATATTTCATGGGCTGGGAGGCAATGGTAGGAAAGAGGTGCATAACCTTTTAAAGGAGAGGAAGCAGATTGTTATCTTAGGCTTTCAAAGTGTTGCCACTTATCAAGGAGCTATTCTTTATCCCCATCCTCTATCCTTAGACCTGCCCAGGGCTGATTTGAGCGACCCTCCACCTTGTCGATGTAGGGGGATGTTTGCTGCTGCAAAAAGTGTTTCTCCAGCTGGCTGCTTGGCAAAGCAGGGAATTCCCATCAGCTGTCTTTCTGCTTAGAATACCCACTTCTTGGCACAGAGAAAGGCTCTTTTTTGCCCTGTGCATGGTGTCTGGCACAGCAGAGGCCACATCTCAACTGCCACTTCTCTGCATTGCAGTGGGAGAGCTCCAGCTTCCTGCTTTTGGGCTGGGGCAGCCACTGGCAGATGCGATCCCCTCTCGGAGCAGGAGCAGTGGCTTTGCCACTAGCCAAGTTTAACGCATACCACCTAAGATGTGCTTTTAGCAAAGCAGCTCCCACTGCTTGTATGAATATGTGAAACCAGGCTGCTCCTGTTAAACGTAGCACAGGCTGGAGCGTGTGCGTGACGTGGTTTTCTCTGGAAAAGCTGCAGGCACAACTATTTCCATGCCTGCAATAGCAGCATCAAGAAATCGGGTGTGTTTTAGTGGAGTTATTTGTGGGTAGAGAGTGGTACTGTTTTGTTGCAGAGCTTTCTAAGCTCTGCCTGTGGTGCTCCTGGCAGCCCCATGGCTTGCTGGCAGAGCCTGGAGAAATGTGCGGCCGCAGCTCCCCTCCCTGCTGGAAAGAGCCGTTTCAGTCAAGAAACAGTCGCTTTCTATAGGAAAAGTCATTCTGGGGGATGAAGCAGATTTTTTCAGTGGCATGCTGAGACATGCAGGGGTTTGAGGCTGTCAGAGCAAGTGCTCGGCTGAGCAGGCTTGTGCTTGGCCAAAGCTACCTGCGTGCCTCAGCATACAGCCAAACACCCTTATGGCATAGCCTGAAGTTTTGGCAAACTCGGGGTACTTTTGCATGGTTTTTCCCCGTCCATTGGCTTGCACAATGACCCAATCCAGGGCGCCTTCCTGGTTTGCAGGGAGTCATGCTGTGTTGCTCCAGTGAGAGCACTGCTTGGAGCTAGGGGAGGAGTTGTGCCAGATGAGCATGGTGCCACCCATGGTCTGGTAAAGCAGCAAAGGGCACACTTCTTTAGATGTCACCAAAAAGTAGTGTTTTTCTCAGTGGCAAATCTCTCATTGACTGTAAACTCCATGTGTCTGTAAGCATGTGTGAACATGTGTTTGCTGAACTGCTTCACCTGCCCCTGCGGCAGATACTGAGACTCCTCATGCTCGGGAGGGGGGGCTGCAGCTTGCTCATAGCACTGAGGTATTTTCAGTCCTTTTTTCACTGCTCTAGTTAAGGTGGGTGTTTTTATTTTATTTTCAGAGCAAACTGCCTAATGGACTTTGTGTTTGTTACAGCTGTCCCTCTGATGTGCGGGATTTTAATCTACCCCTTTTGGGGGAAAAAGACCTTAATTTTAGGTAAAATAGAAATATATGTGTGTGAGAAGCTGCACTTGCTGAAATCTTTTCTAATACACAGATCCGTTGAATAGCAAATAGAGACTGATTGTGGTCTCTTCTAGTTAAAGCTGTGGTTTTGTACAAGCCTGCTGTTTTGTTTATGAAACAAATACACCATTATTCCCTGGTCTCACACTGAATGAACAGTAGAAGTGATCTTTCTCCATCTCCTCTCACAGCTGGAGAAGAAACTGGAAGGTCATTGTGTGACTTGCACCACTAGGTTTTACATGTGGAGATATTCCAGAAACGTGTCAGATCACTTACTTCTTAACACAGTTTTTCCACTGAGCTTTTACATCGCTTTCATTAGACCTTTTCATTGGATGGGTTTTGAAGCTCCTCATTTGGGAAACTCCCAAACAGATCACAGAAGTCTTCATTCCACAACACTGCCATTTGTGATTAATGTGGAGGAATATCAGAACATGGTTCTGAGAGAGCTGGCTAACCATGGGGATAGTCACAGAAAAGGCATGAAATGCAGGGGCAGTACATCTCTGAACGAGGTAGAAGCCGCTCATCTGGAAGTGTGGAGAGGAGCCCAGACAGAGCTGAACACAGATTGACCCAACGCACTAAAGTGAAAAGGCAAATCCCTTTCTTGGATGAGTTCCCAGTGCAGATAAGGAAACTTGGTGTTGAGGTGAGACCTTGTTCAGGATGGCGCATACAGTCCCAGTGATCAGGAGCTGGGAGGCTGTCACTGCACTAAGAGCAGAGGAGGATTTCTATGGCATAGGGAAAGGAAAATGTGTGTCTCAAAGGGGACAAGAAAAGTCTGGTCAGTTAAGCCAGGAAAGCCAAGGCTGATGTAGGAATGATGGGAAGATTGAGAGAAGATGGTATTGGTCGCAGAGCAGATGTGTTCAGCAGCGCTGAATACAATTGGGCTGGAAGTTAAGACAATTTTGAGCTGGTAGAGGAGTGAAGCCTGTGACTGGGATGGTTGGAACAAAGCCGGGCTGGCTTTTGGGATGAAGCTCAGGAAGAAAGTCAGTGAGTGATGCTGCATCTGCCATATCAGAGCCCAAACATGGTGTTTCCAAGAGGAGCAGTTCATCCACAGGAATATTGAAAACAATTAGTACATCAAAATGCAAGTATATTGAGATACATCCATTCTAGCATAGCTCTGTATGCAAACCATTAGGACAAAACTGAGTAATGGAAGTTTATAGGATACTGAGATGGCTTGGAAGCAACAAGAAAAAGAGAAATAACCTATAACAGACAAACTTAATTTGAAGGAACAGTGGCACTAAGTGTCTTTGCTTCATTGCATGCCCATGGTGGGTATGCCACCTCTTCAGGGCTGGCACTCAAGCAGGTCTGCCCCTCTCACTTCTGGCTGCAAATTTGGTGTTGCCACAGGCTGTTTTTTTATTGCACTTTGTCTAATTTCAGCCAAACAAATCCACCTTCTCAGCTGGGTGTTCACTGTACTGCCATAATATGAATTAGTGGAGAAAACCTAGGGGTTTTATAATGACAGTACATTTACTGAGCGTATTTTGTTGTCCAGTGAACCCTATCTGCCAGAAGCTGGCAGATAATTGCTATGAGAAATTGTTCTGACTCTTTTGCTCCCTGAAAAATGGGGGAGGAGTTGATAACTTTATCTCTCCCGGTTTTGGACCAAGCATAGTTTCGATGGCTATCTCAGCAGGTCAAAACCACAGACGTCTGTTCCAAACCAGTGGGTAATTGCTTTGTGCAAAGCCATTCATGAACTAATTTTTTCCTCCAGGAAGGTGAAGTTTGTTTATTCGGTCCCATTTCAAAGCAATGCCTTTTCTTAACAGAGACCATAGCAGAATTGTGTGCTCAACTTGGTTATTTCTGACCTGACTGTATCTTCATTTTTGTTTTGAGAATATAATTTGAAGTATACTTTTTCCATATTGGTTCTTAATCTGTCTAGCCTGATACTTTCCAAAATCGTGGTTTCCTTCCTTCTCTCCCTTATTTTCCTCTATTAAATCTTCCACGTCATTGAAAATACCTGATCCATAGATTTAAGCAACTTTGGCACATCACAAGATTCTATGATTGAGTTAACAGGCAGTGAGTGCTCCAGCACACTAAGGATAGGTTGAAAGACAACAAACAGCTTTCTGCTGTGGGCTAATGCTCAGGACAGAGAAGAGGACAGGTGTGAAAACAGAATATGTGCATTAAAATGGACAGATAACTGGTGTAGTACTGTACAGAGGAAAGCTCTGGATGGTCTGCAAATACATATTACTGTATTTAGGGTCTGATTCTGTTAAATCCAAGCAAAGTAATTTCCCATCAGTATTCACTAGGGGTGGGTGTTTTTTGGTCAATGCCAGTATTTGCTTATCAGTACTGTTGCCCAACCTACAGGTTGTCCTGGCTGCAGTGTTCATGGTCTACACATGGGACTATGCAAGAGCAGGAGGGAGACAATGGGGGAAGGTCTGCTGTGGCTGCTGAGGTGGGCAGGGAGGCAAAGAGCCAGGATGGATGAATGGAACAGGTTGAGTATCTACATCCATCAGAATAAAGGGTCTGCTGAAGCCCTGTAGGGCATATGAGAAAGGGCTAAAAGGTAAATGGAACTGAGAAATAGTGTGATGTTGAGGTGGCATTGCAAAGTGTAAATGTAGCTTTCAGATTTTCTTTTTACAGCAAAGGATGTTCTCAGCAGGCAAACCTAGCCCTGCACTTTTGGGGGGGGAGCTGAAAGCTCTGTCCCGGGCTTTCCACAGGCTTTTTTTTTATCTGGATGGTGCTGGTCACAATGGGACTGTGGGCAGCTCAGCCTTCGCCTTCCCACCAATGCATTGAGAACCGCTGCAGTGGAGCGGCTGTATCCCATGGGAGACACCCAGCAGCCTTCATCCGGGTCTCGGCCAGATAAGACTTTCTTCTAGCAGCAACCCTTTTGGTTTTCAGCAGAGCTTGGAGAAGGGTTATTTAAAGCTCTCATCCTTTCTGTGGAGTATAGGAAGTAGGAAGCACTTCCTCCCCGTAGATCTCTATCCAAAGCTTTTGTCTGCTTCCTTACAGTCCCACCCTGCTTGGAGTTGCTCCAAAACCCAGCATAATGGGGCAATGTGCTGTTGTTCAGTGGGATCATCTTCAGCTGCAGCTCCTTTCTTTGTCCAAAACAGAAGGTTTTGGCACCAGAATGCCAAAGAGGGCTGTCTTGGGCTGGACTGTGGGATATGTAAATGCCCGTCTGTCCACCCTTCCCCACCACCCCTCCTGAAGTTAGAAATGGTGTTGCAGAGAGGGAATATGGGTACTGACCTCTCATTGGGAGCCTCATTGATGTTGCTATGTTTTAGTTGTGAAACTTAAGGGAGGTTTCAAAATATGTCTAACAAGTCATGATCTCTGCGATAGAGGGTCAAGAAGCTAAAAAGAAAACATAATGATTTTAACCACATGAATGATTTTAAGGTATAGCCTGCTCTTTTCAGAGCATCAGGAGGAAATGTAGGACTATTTCTGTTGTGCTGGGTATATCTCAAAAAAGTCCAGCAGCAGCATTGTGCCTGTGTTTGCAGAGGGGAGAGACAAGAGATTGAATGGGAGGCTCAGCCTGGGCAGAGCATCAGCTGGAGGATCAACCTGGTACCTCCATGGCCCAGATTGCCTTCAGTTGAGCAGATAAAGCTTCACGTTCCTCTGCCAGGAACGTCTTCCCCAACGCCAGTCTTACACCAAACACATGCATCAGTTTCAGAGCAGATTCCCCTTGGCCCTGAGGGCAATACATAAGGTGGTACATTTGTTGGCCAACCCTTTTCAACATTCATACTGCCAACAAAAAGCTGTTCACAAACTTCAAGGCAAAGGGAAGTGGCCTCGCTGTTGTGTGCTGAAAGATGATGTCTGCACACCCCAGGAGGAGGCATCACTTCAGAAACTTTCAGTTAGTGCACATTCCTCCACCATCATAGCCCTCCTTTTAACCACTGCTGCGTCCTTTAAACACTTTTTTCCTGTTCCTCTCAGGAGGAAAAAATAAATGATAAATTATTGTGTTGATGTTACGCAAATGTTGCACTTACGGAAGGGTCTTGTTGACACCATTTCTTGTACAGGATACCTTCTCCTGGTGCAGAAAAGTTGCTGGAAATTTCCAAGAAAATAGGTATGTCATCCTTGGGGAAGGAAGATCAAAAAGAAATGATGGCTATTGTGGATCTTTGTTTGTGAAAGGCACAGAAGTTGGTGAAAATGTTAGGTTTAGTAGCATTTTCTGTAGTCCTGTTAGAAGTGGAGCTGGCTAGTACTTGATATCAGCTGTAGCTTAGGTTCTTTTCAGAGATCAGAGTAATGAATGAAAAGATCACAAAGTGGCTTAGGTCAGTATTCTGGTGTGCCTAGACCCAGAAGAGCTTTATCTGTCCATGGCCTGATATGTTAAAATCTTACTGATCAGATTCCTTTTTCTTTGCTAAAAAAATGGTCGTGAAGATAGTGCCATCTGAGAGAGTGGTATCAGGAGTAGGTTTTCTCCCTTGTCCCCTTCTTCCCCCATGCATGTCCACCGTCAACACTGCTGTTGAAAGAAGACACTCATTTCCTGTTTTTACAGTCAAGACCATCACCGATGTGGTACTGAAGTGGTGGGACAGGATGTGCCTCAGGTGGAGGTCAGCTCTTCTCATTCCTCCCTGTCAGGGTGCTTCCTGCTTCATAACCATCACATCTTCTTCCTGTTACCATACCCAGTTACAGAAGAAAGTACACCCATTTGGCCACTACTGGCATCACATAGAGATACAAAATTCAGCATGATTTGATTTTCCATTTGCTGTCTTACCCAGTCTGCTGACAGAGGCTCAGCTCCAGGCAGCCCTTACCCGCAGCGCTCAGAAAAGCACATTTGGTGTGGATATTGCTGGGGACGGAGCCCCATGGTGGAGGTTAATGAAAAAGCTGATGTCTTGAGTGCTGATTGCCTGGTTTACTTCTGAGGTTATATGCTTTTGATGAACGCCACACAGAAATGCCAGAGGAGAGAAGGGATTTTCTTAGGGCTGTTTTTGGTGCCTCTGAAAACATCAGTGTGTCTGGATCAAGGGATCTTCAGCTGTCTCCTCTGGTATGGGGCACTGCCTTTCTCTGAAACAGACAGTCATATTGCTTTTCTGCATAGTTTATAGTGAATGCACTTAAAAGCAAATCATACTGTTGAATGGTCAGGATTAATGAAAATTGCAGCTACTTAGCACATGGGCTGGGACTGGAGGTGTCCTGCCGTGCTGCTGCGTTAGCCTCTGCTTGCCTTGGACTCAGCTGCTGGGGGGAGTCACAGAATCATAGAATCAGCTAGGTTGGACAAGACTTTAAGATCAAGTCCAACCATTATCCCAGGACTGCCAAGTCCACCACTAAACCATGACAGTGAGGGCCTCATCTACATGGTTTTTGAACACTTCCAGGGATGGTGACTCCACCACTGCCCTGGGCAGCCTGTTCCAATGCCTGAGCACTTTCTCTGTGAAGAAACTTTTCCTATTATCCCATCTAAACCTTCCCTGGAGCAGCTTGAGGCTGTTACCTCTTGTTCTCTTGCTTGTTACTTGGGAGGAGAGACTGACCCCCACCTCACTACAACCTCCTTTCAGGCAGGTGTAGAGAGTGGTAAGGTCTCCCTGAGCCTTCTGTTCCCCAGACTAAACAACCCCAGTGCCCTCAGCTGTTCCTCATCAGACTTATTCTCCACATCCTTCGCCAGCTTTCTTGCCCTTTTCTGGACCCAAAAGGAGTCTTCTGGAGTCCAGTAAGTGTGGTCCCTGACAGCCCAGTGAGGGGGTGTTGCCCATTTTTCTACTGCTTTTGTAGGAACTGGTCACAAAATAATGTGATATCTTCTGGAGATCTCCCATTTTTAAAGATGGGAACTGAAGTAAGAGATGGGAGGGGGTATTACTCGTATCACTGAGCATTATGTGTGGCCAGAGAGATGGTCTATCATATCACCACTGATTAAGCAAGGATGTCCTTCTTATCTCTGCAGTGGGTATAGAAAAAGACACTTTGTGGTCAGGATCCACCTGAGAGGAACATCAGAGCCCTGCTCATCTATGCAGCCATTGGGTCTGGAGTTCACACCTCTGAGGCACTACCTTGGGCTAACACCCACATGTGCCTTTGCCTGTGGGGAGCCACTAGCCCAGCATCCCTTGGCATGAGCAGACCTTGCCACCCTGGGAGGACAGCGGGACATTGTCCCAGATGGGTTCCCACATCCCAGCTTAGCATTATATTGCTATTATTTGGTACAGAGTGCTTGGGGTTGCGATCTCAAGGCACAAAAGCTTGTGGCTGTCCTGAATGCTAACTTGAGCATGACCTGCATGTGATGCTCTTGTCCAAGATGTGTGCTGGGGACGTGGCTTTCCTGCATGTGACAGTAGTCTCTGCACTTTTGTCTCTGTGATTTTAAAAATAAATAATAAGATCCCTGTGAGGCTGGTACAATCACCCCTCGGCTATCATAGAGATTGGGCTGATTCCTACCAGCAGAAAATTTGGTCTTCAGATGCCTGAATTGCTGCATCCAGCAGAACAAGGTTTCTTCTTTATGGGTTTAATGCTGTTCTCATGTAGTTATTTTACGGAGTTTTTCTTTCACAGGGTTTCTGCATCTCTGCAAAGTAAAAGATTAAAGGAAAATTAAGCTCTAGGTTTGCTTTTAGATTTTTAACTTCAGTTTTGCTTTTGTCATTCAGCAAACAGGACTATAACAGCATGAAACAATTAGGTTACTGTCACTGGTCGTTGCCACTGAGGAGAGCAGTGTTTTGGGAAGAATTTTGCTTTAGTGGAGTGTATTTTTACAAGGGGGTTAACCAGAGGTTTTTTGTGCTATTTTGAAGTGATGATCTGTTGAAAAAAAACAGCTTGATTAAAAAGAGAGATTAATAAAATAATAAAATAAGGCACTTATTAATTTGACATTTTTGGAACAAAAAGTTGGGTAGCAGTAGAAATTGTTAGCAATATTTGTGTATTTGGTAGGTGAAAATGTTAGTGACAGTTGTTCTCTTTGGGTTGATTCCCCCCCCCCTGACCCTGACCCTAACCCTAAACCCCCCGGACCCCCCCCCTGACCCTGACCCTGACC
>NDXB01021255.1:285966-299601 GCA_002631895.1 Agapornis roseicollis
CCCCCCCAATGTTTCAGTATTTTAAATCAAGCATTGAAATAAATGTTGGTTGAAGTTTTATTAAAGGCAGCTTGTTGGCATATCTTCAAAACCATATTTCTGAGCGTCTTTTTACTAAGCATACTAAATGATGCTTCTTAAAAACAATAAAATAGAATTCATTCCACTCTTTGAAAAAAAAACCTCAACTGTCTTCCCTGTTTCAAATTAGCTATGCTGAAATCCCCTTGATTCCTCCAACCTCTGTATCCCAGCACAGTAGCTGCAATGGGAGAAGGATGTCAGATCCCTTCTGATTTGGGGCTTGTTCGGGTTTTTTTCATTTAGGCATGATTAGCAGCAAGGATGATCTCGCAGACCAGCCTCTGAGAGCTGATTGTCATCCATCACTGTCTCTTTAGCAAGTGTCATTGCCCCCAAACTGTCCATTTTCTCCACATGACTGGCTCCGATGCTATAGGGTTTGCTCAGGTGCCATTGGCTGGCTCTTACACTGCCACATTTTGGCTAATTCTTCTAAAATGTAATCCAGCTTCTTTTCTCCCAGAGCTGTGGGTATTCGGCAGAGAATTATTCTGTGATTTACCTTCATCACTGTAAATAAATGCATCATATGAAAATCCAGTGACAGCCGTGCTAATTCTGTGGGTTTACTTGTATGAAAAATGTAACGTCCTGTGCTGATTTTGACATCTCTGTTCACTTCTTCTAAAAGGGGCCCATGCTCTCTCTGATTTCCCAGTTCACATCGGGTCCCTTCGCCTATCCTGCAGGCCTGCGCTCACAGAGCTTTATTTAGGTTCCCATATCACAGTAGTATAATCAGAGAAGATGACATGGGTTTTTCGTCATGCAACCCAACCTCAGAAGAAGACCTTGTGCACTAAGACATTGTGCTGACATGTTTCCCTTGCTCTGTAATATTGAGTAAACAGACTGTAATTTTTTTTTAAAGCCTTGCCAACTTTGCAGAACGTCTGAAGACAAAACAGGGTTGGCTGCTTCTCCCTTGGCTTCATTAAAATAAAAGGAAAGGGCAAAGGGAGGAGACGAGGAAGATCCACTCACGATTTTCTTTTCCTGTCTGCAATCACAAGCCGCGTTGCTGCCCAATCTGCTCCCACCCAAATTAACCCAATTTCCTAATTTACTCAAAATATTTCTGGGCTACTCTTATTGCATTGGGAATATTTGTCCTTTACAGTAATAAGCTCTACACCCTGAGCTGGAGAACATTATGGAGAGCTCCTGGAGGAACTACCACTTTTATTGTCCCAACAAGGGTCTCATTTTTATCTCATTAGCAACAAATTGTGAATGTTTGGGGGTGTTTTGTAATTCTGTTTCTTCTTTGCAGGGCATTTCTAACCTTTCCCTCACCTCCTGGTGATGGGGGTATGTGTTGGTGGACACAGTGAGTACCAGCATGCCATGGTTCATTGCAGTGACTGCAATGGCTGCGAAGGTGTTGCCACAGTCATCTTCAAATGCCTTTACACCCCATGCCAATAATGCAAATGTAAAATTGTTCACAGGTTAATGAACTGGTGCTGGATGCCAGAGACTAATTGATTTTTCCATATAACTCAGGACTATAATCCCAAGTAAAGTGGTTTCAATAGACAGGAGCAATCCAGAGACCTGTAAGTGAATTTCTTAGGTTTCAGCCTGTGCAGCTGACTCCATGAAATTAATGGGCAAGCCTGGAAATAGTTCTCTCACAGCTATTTGCAGGACTAGGGCCTTGTAATTACATCTTTGTTTGGTAAGCTAGGGGTAGGTGGTTATCTATAATGGGTTTTCATCCTAGATGTGCAATCAGGTTTTCAAGACCACACAGTTCCTGAGTACGTGTTCATGGATAAACTTACAAAGTGAGGTAGCTCGAGGTCTGTTACCAGTTCACTGCACCTCTCGGAGGAACATTCAGTGTACATACCTGAATTGTCGCAGAGTGTTCTGGAACTGAAAATGAGGGTGATCCTTCCCCTTCACCCACCTTTTTTAATAAGCTTCTGGAAAGGGTTTAACTTGAAAATAAGTTGCAAGTAAGCAGTGGTACTTACTTAAATGAAAGCATAATTAGTCATTGAAAGTGAAAAATGTAAAAAGCCCATTCATTTACTTAGTGTGGTCTGTTCTTCGCCTGTCAGGTTTCGTTTCTCTTTGTTTCCCTGAAGGCAGCGGAGGAAGGAGTTTCAGCTCTTTCTCATCTCAAACTCCACAGCGTTTCTGCAGGGTTTGAATTTTTTTGCAGAGTTATTGATTGAGGTTTCTCCTTTGTCTTGCTGCTTCTATTATTAAGTTTTCAAGAGGTGAAGATTTTCCTTGCTATGCTTTGAACTTTATCAGAAAGGTGTTACTTTTGACCCCATGTCTACAGCTTGGGAAGACAAAGCAGGTGCTGCAGTAGCTGGTGTATGAGTGTCAGCACTGCTTTTGCCACAGGGCAGGAAAGAAGTTCACATGACTTTTACCAGGCAGGACTCGATATCTATAGCAACGTATTTGTATATCCTGTGCCTTCACTATTGCAGCGCTCGTTGCTTAGGATACTGGCATTAAAACATGTAACAAAATCTGCTCTTTACTCCAGAGTTCATTATCTGTCCCAGTCCCATCTAATTGCACATTTCCCCTCCCAGTTCAGATCAGACCCATTGACCATGGTCCAGAGGATGTCATTATAATCCCATTTTGCAGCCTTTTTGATACGTGATCTTTTATTACCACCAGGCATTTGTTGCTAGCTGAAGTGCTCAAGAACCCATCTCCCTCTTGCAGCTTGTCCCACAGGAGCGGGAGTCTTCTTAAATACATCTGTGCATTGACTGAGTTGGTGAGCAGTGGTGTGCTAACAGGGCCTAAAAGGTTTTTCTGTAAGGGTGTGTTCCTGAAGTGTGGCCCCACGCATCTTCAGTGATTGAGGCTTTTCTTTGGGCTACCTGTGGGGTTTTGGGTTTTTTTTTTTTCCTTTTAAATACAAGGATCAAACTTTTAAAAACACAGCCTCAGAACAAGGCAGCATGGTTACTGAATTGCCCTCTTCATGGCTCTTGTCTTCACCTGGCCATGCAAAAAGGATATTGAGGTTATCTCACAGAATGGTTGACGTTGGCAGGGACCTCTTGAAATTATCCAGTCCCTCCCACTGCTCAGGCAGGGTCAGGCTGCCCAGGACTATGTCCAGTTGGGTTTTCAGTATCTCCAAGGATGAAGGCTTCACAGTTTCTCTGGGCAACCTGTGCCAGTGTTTGGCCGCAATCACTGTGAAATAGCGTTTCCAAGCAAAGCCTTTCTTAATGTGATGCTCACATGGTCCCTGTGGGCTAAATCCTTTTGTCTCTCTTTCTGCACCCCAAGGCAGAAGGCATCAGTGACAGATCTGACAGTTCAGGTGTTCCAGTAAAAAAACCTTTCACCCCTCTAGGAATGGTTCTTGCATTTCAGACCAACTTAGAGCAGTATTTGCTGCTTGGCTTGTGCTGTTCATTTGCTTTGGGCTCCTGCAGTCCCAGAGGCACTGTGCTGCAGCTTCAGGACAACAACAGATCTCAGACATGCTTGTTCTGTTTTATAAATGAGCACTGCAAGAGAAATAATGCTCAATTTCCCCCTGCAAAGCAGATAGCTCAGATAATATAAAGAATATTTATTCCGTGCCTCTGTGCACTGCCTTTCTCTGCTGGAAAGCACATATGTCCTACAGACAAACATTTCATCAATTTTCCTCTTTTTATTAACACTAAATCAGTATCCAAGGGGGGTTGCACAAGGAAGTGCATCTCTGGAGTCATTCCTCCTTTCACAGCCTTGACTTAATTCACTCAGAGGATCCCATCAGGAGCTCAGTTCAAGGGGCTTTTGCCTCAGGAGGTTTGCAGTGAAAAAAGCTGGGTTGGTCTCTGGCTGTCTGGGTTATGTGCTGGGAGAATGCTGCTACCTGCAGTAACTGGTGGTTGACGGAGAGTTTGCACAGAAGTAGGATGCACTGAGGTTTGTTAGAAGCATTTCAAATACTTCAGTGTGTGGATGCTGACAACCAGTCCATCTATTGGTAAAAACAGAACATTGCTCCTTTAGTTGTTTCAGAGCTAGCTAGTTACTCAACCCTAGTGCTGCATAGCTGGTTGTTATGGTACAACCCCACCTGGCAACTAAGAACCATGAAGCCACTCACTCACTCACCTCCTGACGCAGTGGGACCTGGAGGAGAATCAGAAAGAGAAGGTAAAACCTGTGTGTTGAGATAAGAACAGTATAAGTATGATGGGAAGTGAGGGGAGGAATACAAAGGGAGACAACAAAAAGAGAAATAAATCCCAAGACAGACAAGTGATGCGCAATAGAGTTGCTCACCACTCGCTGACTGATGCCCACCCCGACCTAAAGAGCGATTTGGGCCTTCCTTGTAGCTCCCCCTGGTTTATATACTAGGCATGACGTGCTGTGATATGGAATACCCCTTTGGTTAGTTTGGGTCAGGTGTCCTCTCTCTGCTTCCTCTGGCTCCCTCTGTTCCTCCTCACTAGTAGAGTGTGAGAGACTGAAAAGTCTTTGATGAGGGTAAGCGCTACTGAGCAGCAACTGAACCATCAGTGTGTTATCAGCACTATTCTCAGACTAAAGCAAAAAACCTTAGCACTGTACCAGCCATTAGGAAGAAAATTAACTCGATCCCACCTGAAACCAGGACACAGGTGTGCATCTCGGCTTTGGTGAAAGACCTTTTTTCTCATTGCTAGGCTTTTGCTATGAGATTATTACTTACATTTGGTGATCCTAGAAGGATAGGGGATATAGTCAGGTAGGATTTCTCTGGCACCTCTGCTGGAAACTGAGCTTACTGCTGGCAGTCAGCAGCCCTGTATGATTTTAACAAAAACTTTGGTGTGAAACAGGATCAATAATGCATCTGCATTTTTCCCTGTTCCCCATCATGACTGAGTATCATTTTCATGAGCAGTGGTACACTTGTGACGTCTACTAGTTTGCAATTATACTTCCAGCCTTTCCTTGTCTGATCACCTCAGTGGTATTCCTGTGGCTATTTTTGTTGCTGCCATGATAGTGCTCGGTGCTCTGAGGGATTTTGCTCATCACACTAAGCAGGCATGGACCTCATTGCTATGTATGTGGCATTGCTTCCCTGGATTTCACCCTGGCTTGATCAGAATTGAAAGACAAGCAGACCTGCGGCCACACTGGGTGCAAGGGTATCCCTCCTCCCTTGCCTTCTACACCCACTGCAGTGAATGATGTGGCCAGTACAGGCTCCTTAAAAAAACACCTCACAGTCCTAATCAGAGGACTGACCTGAGCATCCCAAACCCGCTCCCTGCGATTTCCATTAGCAGCAGCCCTCCAAGTGGTCTTGTGGCTAAAGCAGCCACTGAGCCTCTGGAAAGTGATTTGATGAAAGCATTTTATAGCAATCAAATGAAATGTCAGTTGGATGCCAGCAGCAGGGATTGCTGTCATGATTAATGAGATATTTAGGCATTTCATTTTGGAGGAGCTACCAGCAACACAGTTCACATCGAAGCTGGGATTTTTAGATAGGCTTTAATAAATTAATGTTAATGTTGGTTATTTAATTATTTGTAACAAACTGGTTGCAACAACTGCAGGGTTACATTTGGGCTGAAAGCATTATGAAGCCTTTCAGAAAGCGCATATGCAAAAAAGGATTGTGATCAGAGCATTGAAGATTACTTTTCTGACAGAAAACAATGTAAAAGAGGAGAAAGGGTTGAAATAACCAGTAATCTGTTGAATGCAAAGACTACTTGAAAATAAAGCTTTTGAAGCTGATATTAAATGAGCATCCATCCAAATAACAGGATACGTCTTACCGCTCGTAGAAGTAGTGAAATCTAATAAATGAAAATAACATGTTACCTCTCTCTTATTTAGGAGCCTCTATTTTAAAGGGAACAGGAATAATAAAGGTATTCTAGGAACACAGAGAACTGGCATTAAACCTTTTCAAACCATTTGGAAGTTTTAGAGTCCCTTAACCCTCTGCATGATTAAAGCTGAGGTTATTTCTGCTTAAGTCTGGATCCTGCTTTAAGTTTGTCCTCCTGCTCTCCCAGGAGTCAGAGACACTGGCTGGCAAGGCAGGGATTGCTTTTGGCAGTATTTGGACAGTAGTTCTTACAAAGCACCCGAGCATCATGAAGTGAAGGAGTTCACCAGATGCACCTTGTTGCTCAAGGACAGAAACACAGTGCTACAATTTCTGCTCTTAAAAAAAGGTCCAAGGTCTATTCATTATTTGCTCCAAGCCACTTTTTTCTGCAAATTGACTGCAGCAGAGTAGCAGATCGTGTTTTCTGCCCCTTGCACTGCAAAGATGAATCTCTGGAGCAGGCGAGACTCAAAGAGGCAGTAGGAGCAGCTTGAAGTTAGTGGTTTAACTGGAGGGCAGTCCAGTGATTTCCTACGGCTCATGCTGGCAGGGACTGGGAGCTGTAGCATCTCTGTATGTTGGGAGCATGCAGAGGTATGTCAGGGGCCCCGAGAAAACTGCAGTGTAATGGACAAAAATAAGGCTTTGTAGCTGACATACTGGCAGCTTTTCTAGAAAACACAAGTGCTAATGATAACACAGTTTTCTGTTAAGCCTGATGCATTGAACTAATGAGCAGCTGGCTGTTTTTTGTCTACGAGCATTAAGCCACAGAGCAGGATGTGGATTTTTTACATTGCTGAGGCGATGCAGAGACTAAGTGGAATACAAATAAAACAAGCTTAAATTCAGCTGTTGAAAACCTCTCTGCTGTAGAGCAACTTATTTCATGCTGACCTTTTTTTTTCCCTTTGGTTCTTATGCGTGCCTGGGATTTTTAATCTCTGGGAAGTGCTTATCCCCTGATATGTTTTTCCTGGTCTCTGCTCAGCTCTTGCAGTTTCCAAGTAGCCGTGTGGTGCAGGCCTGTTACTAGCCTGCCTTCTGCACTGGTTGCAAGCAAGCCTAACAGGCAGATGGGGCTGTGCAGAGAAGTGTCATTTATGCTGGACCAGTCACAGAGGTTTGGATGTGATTTTGTGCAAAGCTTGTGAATAAGCTTCTCAAGTCTGGGGAAGGAGATGCAGCTCAACCCCTTACTTGGCAGCTCAGTTTGGCATTGCTGGGAAGCCATGAAAGGCTGAAAAGGATAAAAGCCAAAACTACATTATGGTTTTGTTGGGGTGTTTTTCTGTTGTTTCCTAAGTGCACACTGTCCATCATTCATTTTGCTGAAGGAGCTTTCCTGTTGCTGGGCAGCCTCACCGGTGTGTGTTCACCCACCCATCGTGGCCATTGTCAAGGGAAGGGACAAACTCAGCTCCCTCCTGACATCCTGGTAAAATCTGAGGTTAAAATGCCCTTTTGCTCACCCTGGGGAATATTGAACTTACTGAAGAAGCTTATATAGAAGTATAAACCACAATAAGCCTGAAAGGAGTTGCTTTGCTGAACATTTTGCTTTAAAAAGCCCTTTTCTCTGCTTGTCCGTGAGGGCAGAGGGTTGAAATCTGCTGGAAAGGATGAAGTACCTTGTGCCAGTGCTGTTGTCACAGCGACTCATCTACTCACACAGCTTCCACAGCTGAGAAAAAGAGGGAGAAATCTTTCAGGATGATGCTGTTGAGCATGGGCTGTGCTGAGCTTACCCTTGCTGCACCCTTCTGTGACCTCTGGGGTGCCACAAGCAGCACCAACTGCTGGGGGGCTGCTGGGGGAGGAGAGATGCAGGGAAGAGATGTTCCAGAAGCCAAGGGAGGAGATGCTTCAGAAGCCAGTGGTTTTCAAAGAGCATCTAGATAATGCAAACAGATTTGGCACAGAGCTGTCTGCCCTTCCTGCTTCTTGTTCACCCCCACTTACTTTCACTTTTGAATAGATGGATTTCCTTTTCATTGCCACTGCCATCATCACAGCAGATCAGCCTGTTGGAGTGGGTCAAGAGTAGGAATCCAGACCTGGGCATCACAAGCTGTATGTAGCAGAGAAACAAAATAATGACAATTATTAATTCCCAAATAATGATTAATATTTCCCAAATAGTCCCTTACAAACTAGTTTCCCTTGTCCTTCCACAGCATACTAGTAACTTGGAGAGCCTAGTGGAGAGGAAAAGAAGCCAAATGAAATTAGATATTTTCCTAGTGATTTATAGCATCCTTTTTCTCCTCTTTTCCCCTTGTTCCAAGCAGGCTCTGCCTGCCCCTGGCCCCTCTCCTCTGGGGCTTCAGTAGCTGGAGCTGAGGCAGGTGCTCTTTTGCTTTGCAGCCAGTGAACCCAGATCCAGAAGAGGATGGGGAAGCAGAATAGCAAGCTGCGCCCTGAGGTGCTGCAGGACCTGCGAGAGAACACCGAGTTCACGGACCACGAGCTTCAGGAATGGTACAAGGGCTTCCTAAAAGATTGCCCCACAGGCCATTTGACTGTAGAAGAGTTCAAAAAGATATATGCGAATTTTTTCCCCTACGGCGATGCGTCAAAGTTTGCAGAACACGTCTTCCGCACCTTCGACACCAACGGTGACGGGACGATTGACTTTAGGGAATTCATCATCGCCCTGAGTGTCACCTCTCGGGGCAAACTGGAACAGAAGCTGAAGTGGGCATTTAGTATGTACGACCTGGATGGCAACGGGTACATCAGCCGTGGGGAAATGCTAGAAATAGTGCAGGTGAGGCATTGTCTCTGCTTTTTGTGTTTTACTTGTGTTGCTGTAACCTTTCTCCCCAGGACAGCTGGAGCTGGAGATGAAGGGTGTGCTGAGCTGGTTTGCTCCTGCCCCAGGGAGGCTCCTGAGCCCATGGTCCCCAAAGGGACACTGGGGTCCATGGTGGGACCTTTGAGATGCAGGTGAGGAAAGGGCCTGAGCCATGAACAGGGTGCTTTTGCAACTGGCCTGCAGCCGAAGTCTTACATGTCTCCCTGGTGATTTCTTAGTGAGACATTAATGGGGTCAGAAAACCCTAAATACAAATTTTACTGACCTCATTAATCTCAAAATTAATACTTTGAAACTTCAAATCTGAGTCAACGTAAGCTCTGAATGAAAGACTGTCTCTGGGAGGCTGAGGACTCATAACCCATGGGCTATACTGGGGGGCAGGCAGAGCAGAGCCCCTGTATCACTGCCCCATGTGCCAGCCAGGGCTTGGCCTAAGCAGTGGGCTGGTTACCATCTGCTCTGCATCTGAGATGTGTCTCTAGTGCACTGCAAGGGACACTGAGAAGCACGTAATGCACCCAGCCAGTGCCCTGGCAGTTGCTCCTCATGGTTGAGATGGAATACTTTAGGAGGAGGGCTTGGACTTTAGACATCCTAAAGAGATCTCCTCTTTATTCGTGTTCTTATAAGTCTGAAAATGTGTTTCCTTACCCTTCCACAAAGAAAAACAACCCCTATTCCTATATATTCATATTCACCTGTAATCCATACAACACCCCATATGCATACGCATAACTGAGTGTATGGTGAGAGCCAGCCAAAGAGGCAGTGGCTTTGCTCAGTTGCAGAGAAGAGAATTACACACCATTGCCTTCTGTATTTTAGCTCGGTCCTGCTTGTGTATTAATCTAGACCCTGACATTCAGTTAAACTGACCCAGCAGCGTGGGACCTTCCTTTGAAGTGCAAATGAATACAGGAAAGAAAAATAAAAAAAGCTGCAGTCAGAAATTCCTGTTTGTTTTGGTTTATGAAGTCCTGCAGCTGCTTGCCAGGGTCAGCTGCCTGGTTTTATTGCTACAGGCTTAAAGTCTTTTTCTCAGTCCTGATGCTTTTTCATTTGGGTCATGTTTTTCCTATATCTTTTTTTTTTTTTCCCTTTTCGTGTTTTTCATGCTCAGGCAATCTACAAAATGGTTTCATCAGTAATGAAAATGCCAGAAGATGAATCCACTCCTGAGAAGCGAACAGACAAGATCTTCAGACAGATGGACACAAACAATGATGGTAGGATCTTCACTGCCACCCCTTTCTAGGCTCTAGGAATAGAAGTTTCTAGACTGGCACTGATAGAACCAGATGATGGTATTTGAGGAGAGGGATAGAGGGCAGGGATGTCCCCACCAGTGCCTCCGGTCTCTGCCTGGCCTTGATGGACATCTGCGGTCCATAACATATAGGGTGTGTAAGTGGCAGTGGGTGAGATATTTCTTCTGGGGACTGGGAGGGGAGTATTCCCTCCCTGACATATCATGGGTAAATCCCCTTCTGCAGGGGCTTCTCTGAAACTCCTGACACCAACACCTTTGGGTTATTTTCTCTGGGTGTAGTATGAAGTAGGCACGAGATTTTGTTCAGTTGCCCTTGACAGGTTGCACTCCTGGGCTTGTCATCAGTAATGTGGGTCAAGGATCTGATCGGATACCTGAAAGTAAAAATTCTGCTGGGTCCGTAATACTTATTTTCTGTGCACGCTTGTGGCATGTGTACATGTGCACATGGTCACACACTAACCTGCAGTGTTTGCTTTGTTGCAGCATGCGTGTCAGGGGGATGTAACAGGTCCCAAACCAATTATGGACACTTGATAAATTATCTGACAGTGTACCTGTCACAACCCCTCCACCTGAGCTAGCTCATTTCCTTAGGCTCGAAAACACAAGCAAAACTGAGCAATTTCCTCTGCCTGTCAACCTGTTGACATATTTCCTCTTGTCCCAGTTGAGATGGAGCTTTCCCTGGGAATTACCCCAGCAGCACCCGAGGTGGCAGCTGCCCACTTCAGAATTAGGAGCTGTATCCTACTGATGTCATATGCAGGAGCAAAAACGTGGTTTTAGCACTGAGATATGAAGACCTGGAAAAATACTATCTTATCTATAGAAAGGTCTTTAACAGAATTTTAAGGCTGCATTTTGGCATCTGCTGCTGCAGTCCCCGGAGCAAATTCCTGGCGTTGCTGAAGTCCTTGAGTATTTTTGCTGTTGACTTCATAAAAACTGGCACTTCATCCCCTGGCTTCACATGTGGAGGGCCCTAAAATAACATGAATAAAATATTTTTGTTCTGCAGAAAGAAGTGGCTCATGCGGGTGTGCAACATAAACATAGTGGTCACAAGACCTGCTATACATACATCTGTTGCACTTTGTTGCTCAACTAAAGTCATCCTATCCCCAGGGAAGTGCTCTGCAAGCTATGCAGTGGCAGGCCATAAAGTCTGTGCATGGAGAAGCGTATGTGCTCTTGGTGGATGGAAATGTTTCCCCTTCCCCATTTGACTATCAGATATTGCAAGTAGATTTTGATTTGTGCTTTGCTTTTAAGTATTGCAAGGAGAGAGGGAAACATAAATCATAGAATCACAGAATCATAGACTGGTTTGGGTTGGAAGAGACCTTAAAAATCATCTGGTTCCAGCCCCTCTGCCATGGGCAGAGACACCTTCCACTAGACCAGGTTGTTCAAAGCCGCATCCAACCTGACCTGCTAGTCCTGATAAATGTCCTGATAGTTACGAATACTCCTGTGGGCTGATAAAAACTTAAAAAAAACACTTGGTTTGGGAATACTAGGTTAAAAGTAGGAAATTAGGACAGAAGTGTGCTATTGGTTTTTAAGCTTCTGTGATTTGTACAAGAGGAAGGTTTGCTCGTTCTTCCCTGTTTGACCTGACTTGGATGCTGGCCACTGAGCTCAGTCATCTCCCCATCCTCCTGCAGGCTGGGAGCATCTGGGGGCTGGTGAAAACCGCCACAATGAGCTTTGTGCTTCCCTCTCTTCGGGGACACATGGCCAAAAGTGGCAGCAGACAGCTACCAAGTTCCAGATGTTTGTCCATGGGTCCTACCTGTCTCAAGCAGAGCAGTTTGGGTTGAGTAAGGATGGCCCTGTGGTGTTGCGTGAGAGTGTGGGTAGGTCATGCTGGGAGCACAAGGTAGATGGGAGATCACTGGATATGGTGTCAGGGATGCCAAAAATGCTTGTCTCCTCTGGTTCATAGGGGAAACTGTTTCATTTCTCATTAATGTTGCTATGGTTCATTTCTGCCATGGCTCAGAGTGCAGGAGCAGGAGAGTATTAGTGATAGCAGGGAAGGCAGAAGCTGCTCCTGGGTTTCTGATGGCATTTGTGCAGGGGACTGGTCCTGAACTCAGGAAGAACCTGCCAGAAGGCTGGATCACCCCTGGACGAGGTCTGGAAAACCAGATGGGAACTTTCCTCCTTGCCATGCTGTGTCATGCTGTGCCACAAGACTCTTGGATGCCAGACTGGCTGGTTGCTCCTCATGGTCTCTTCTTCAGAGATCACCTTTTCAGACCCGCAGACTGTTACAGGGTCCATCTAAGTCAGTACATCTGCCCTAAACTGAAGATGTGTAAACCCAAACCCACTCAGGAACGGTACGTGGCAATAGGTGGCTCCACCAAGGGTGGCTTTTCTTGCTGCCTTTCGAAACCAGTCCTGTTCCTGTATGTGCAGCAGGGCACAGCAAGTGGCTTGTAAAATCACAGAATGGTTTGGGTGGGAAGGAACCTTTAGATGTCATCTAGTCCAAAACTGCAGTGAGCAGGGACATCAGCTAGATTAGGTTGCTCAGAGCCCTGTCCAGCCTGACTTTGGAGGTGCAGGAGAAGCCATCGCTACTCAGCTCTACATGTCACAACAAACAAGGGGGCAAAGTGGAGAGATTTGGGATATTTAGGTTTAAAATTTCATACTAATATAAACACCATTTTCAAAGTGTGCATGTGTTCAGGTATCATACTTCGTGTTCTTGTGTCATGCAATTTGTGTAGTGTGGTTCTGGGCAAAAAGCTGCCATGTGATATTAGAACAGCTGGGTTTATATTTGATACTGTCTTTTTAAATAAAAAAATAACAATTATTATGCTAGGTTATTTTGCAGAAGAAAAAATCATCTGGGCTTAAGGGCTTGAGTTGGATTTGGCTGCTGTGCATTGCACTAAATTCCCCTCAATGCCTTTGGGATAGATTAAATATACATATGTTGCTTCAGTGAGGAGGGCTTTTTTTAAGCTACAGTGATGTTAGCAGCAGCAACTGAGTTTCCAAGAATGATTTTCATTCTGGTTTTTCCTCCCTTCCAGGTAAACTGTCGCTGGAAGAGTTCATCAAAGGTGCCAAGAGCGATCCCTCCATTGTGCGGTTGTTACAGTGCGACCCCAGTAGCGCGAGTCAATTCTAATGAAAGGGGACAGTGTGCACAGAGAATCTCGGCTTGTGTCCTTCAAGCTTGGCTTGCAAACGGATGCCTTCTCAAACACCCCTCCACACCTCGCGAATTAAACCCCATTGCCAGATGTGTGTGTGTGCGTGTGTGTGTGTCCGAGCGAACCAGCGCTCGCTCCCCTCACTAACACCAGTGCAGCTCTCCTTCGGCAGCTCCGTTCCTGCTTCCCTGTAACGTTACCATTCACTCCTCACAGTTTAAACATTAATCAAAAGGTATGTTTACATGCAGCTGCAAAAGAGTTCAAACCGCTGGTGAGATACCACTTCACTTAGGCCGTAAGAAGTAGTTCCCAAGAAGATGCTAGGTAGGACTTTAACCTGACATTGCAGATGGTAGATAATTTATTTTGCTTGAGAAATTACTAAGTTAAAAAAAAATAATGGACTGTATGGAGTAGAAAGTTAACAAAAAAAAAAAAAAAAAAA